>KK502443.1:498854-504898 GCA_000688735.1 Glossina austeni
AACTTAGCATTTCGAAGAAAACATTTCGAGTTACTTCAAGGTATGTAAGAAAATTCGCGAAAGAAATTCAGTTAACTTATAAAATGTGTATGGCGGGTTATAGTTTCAGTGTAATTGTATTGGAAGTTTTCATATTATTGCATAACTAATTTATTTATTTTACTCATTAATTTCGGATATCTTTTCAATGGACTGCATGTACTCAGTCAGTTAGTGTTACGCTGTCTGTCGATTTAGTAAACTAAATTTTAAAAATGATTGTGATTTTGTGCACAAAAACTTTATTACAAAAACAAAAGCAAAGGAACGAACGAAGAAATTCAACTTAAGGAAAAGGTTTCGTCACCTCATCACCTTAGACCAACATTTTCAAACTGCGAAATTGATTACTTTATATATTTGTGTCAGGTTGATTCTTCAGGACTTATTTTTTATTTCATATATTTTATCTCATCGACAATCATTTTCCAGATTAACATTTTCCCGATTAATATTACGCGTAAGTTGCACTTATTTATGTGCATTGTGCCCGGTCTTTGACCATCGATTAGTAGTGATTTGCGAAAATTTCAATATTTTTTAATTCATTATTATTTTCTTTGCTTTTTTATAATATTGGCAATCAGGTTCAGTAGATATCACTGACACATGTAACACGGTGACGGGTCAGATGGTAGCCAGGAGAGAGAAGCAGATAGGCATTGGCCGCAGCCTAGTGGGCTTGTACCTAATCGATAAGTGTTAGGCGTTTACCGACCAAGCGCTCACCATAGTCACGACTATAAAGTGAACATAGCGCATGTCATTAACAGTTTGTGGTAAGCTTAGTTCGGCCGAGATCTGGAGTGAAGATTCATTACGTCAAGTAAGTCAATTATCGATACATTGAATAATTTCCGTATGAGAAGTTTAACTGTCCTAATATATACTTTATAGAATCGATGGTAATAAGCACACATAATACTGTGTGGCAACACCTTTTACGGGTACGTTTAAAATGACAAATTCCGGTTATTATAAGCACTAAAGATGTAGTAGTAGTAAGTATGTATGATTGATGAATAGAAATATGACTCCGATTAATTATTTCTGTTCGTAGAAAAATGTCGCTTAACGATATTAATATTATGCAAACTGGAATTTCTTCATTTTATTAAATTACAATTCTGCTAGTAATTCTTCTTATTCTTTGTATTATTCTTCTAATCAAAGAAAACTGCATTACTACTAAGCAGGCATCTTTTGCTCTAATTAAAGACAAACACTTTTATTCAATAAATGCGAAATTGAAAAGTTCAACATTGTATATCATCTAATTAATTAAAAATAAGATGAAGATACATAATGAGAAAGAGAGAAAGAGCGAAGAAAAGGGGCGGAGCAGGGATGGAAATAGAGTTGAATAACAATAACATTATGATACTAGTTAGAAAATATCTTTTCATTTATGCTAAGCAAATGTTAGCTAAATTAATATTAAATTAAGATAAAGAAACAGAAATAGGGAGAGAGAGCGAGAGAGAAGAGAGAACAAAGTCAAAAAAAATAATGAATTACCCTTTGAAGGCCATTGCCTTCAAAGCTCCATTCACATTAATTAAAGATGTTCGTTTTCTTTTTTTTTTTTTTTTTTTTTTTTTTTGAAAGAAAAACAAAAAGTAGGAAACAATAAGGGAATCATTTTCGGATTAAGCCGATTTTACGTTATATTAGCTTGTCTACGATATTCAATTAGAATATAAAAAATGGTTAAAATACATATACCAGATATGTCGTATATCGAATCGTACGTACTGTAAATTATGTGAATTTAAACGTATATTTTTTTTTATGATTTGGGAGCACTTGACATACATTAGCATGCTTTTTTTTCGGTTAGCCAAGGTTTCTTGGCTATTTGCCAAAATTGATATTTGGATTTTATTAAGGGAAAGCTAAAGCTGAATGAATTTAACGTTTAAACAATAAAAACGTTGTTTTTTTTTTTTATACCCAGCACTGTACGATCACTGTATACTCATTTTGTTTTTTTTTTTTTCATGATGTATGTAACACCCAAGCGAAAGTTGCAGAAACCCCATAAAGTTTATACAATTTTTGATCAGCGTGAAATTCTGAATTGATTTAGCCATGTCTGTCCGTCCATGCGTTCGTGCGGTGTTTGTTGTTGGCACTCTCCTCGTCGCCAAAAAGGAAGATATCGACCTCAATTTCGGTAGAAATATTGGAAGTTTTTGAACACAGGTTCACATTGAAAATGCGCCAAATTGGTCAGAGCAGAAGCCCGTAGTGGAGCACAAACTGAACGTAACTCCGTTTTTTTTTTTACAAAAATTTGTACGTTTTGGCTCGTTACTCGGACATTATTAAAGTTAGAAGGCTGAAATATTCCACTCTTACTCTACGCAAGCACTCTATCCTTTACGTGGAAAAATGGAGAAAATCGGCTATGCCCACACAAAGTTACAAACGACAACATATTCTTTTTTTTCACTTTTTTTGACGTTTTATTTTTATTTACCATAAAGCAAACAAGACAGAATGTTTAAAACTATTTTGTACATTCCTCAGACGAAGATGGGAAGATGGGTTCTAAAAGGAATATGGTAGACACCGCCATCTGGTGGATTAATTTTTCTTAATAATACAAGCAATATGGGTAGCAAATAAAAGAACTTGGAGAGTAGGATGCGAAAAGCATAGTGGTGGATACGCGAGATTCGGCTCTGCCGAGTATAACTTTGTGACTTTTTTTTTTTTTTTGAATTGGAAAAGATAAAAAAATTGCGTGATTAAATTGGTTTTTTTAGAAAAAGCCCTGAGTTCATAATCACAATGATGGATATCTTAAATTCATTTCTTGCATATACTTTCTATCGCTTATGTTACAATGCTTTGCAAACATTAGATAAATCGACTATGCTCCTAATGCTGTGTATACCAATTTATTATATATAACAAAAAAAAAAAAAAAAAAAAAGAAAGAAAAACAAGCATTCTTTTAATTAAATACGAATTTCTAACTGAGCATAACTAATAAAATGAAATTTAATTATTTGTGCAGCTAATAAAGAAAACCAAGAGGACAAGTTTTACGAAATAACTTGTTGAGGAACTCTTAATACGCATATATTACTAAATAAACATTCTTTATGGGATGATAAAAATAATGCGTCTTCTCATCTGTAAGAATAGTTGAGCATTGCATGACGCAATCATTTTATATTAAAAAACAATTTAAAAAGCGATTATCAAAGTAATAAATGAACTCACTATTACTCAAGCCCGACAAATGTCATTATTGTGCCTTTGTAAAATGTTTAGAAAACGTCCAGGGAAATATTTGTATTATCTTCAAGAAACTGGAGTAGATATAAACGTGGGGCACTCATACAACATATGCCATATTATACTTGATAAAGCCCTTCTCGATTACGTGCGCTCATCAGCTTTGTTTCGCTTCGGACGGGCAGAAGTAATGAAAGTGCTTAGGGTACTGTTCGGGTACATCAGGACACCAGACAATATCTCTAGGTCGCCATATTGTTAAAGCTAAGCCCTATCTCTCTAGCGGTGACCTACAACGATGGATACTACAAGGGTTGGGAAGAAAAGTTTATCCCGTTCCAGAGGAGAGTTTTCGAGTGAATTCAGTAAAATAATCGCCAAAAGAAAAAATACCTAAAGTAACTACAAAAAATAAGGACCAATTTTTAAATCCTTTTTCACTGAAAAAACTCTCACAAAATCGTATTTCTCTGAGTATAGGCTACAAGAAAAACCAAAAAGTTGGAAAATTGTGTATATCTCGGAAAGATTCAATAAAACATATATTACGCTGAACGCATTCTATAAAAAAAATCAAAGTCTTGAAAAAGTCTTGAAAAATTGAAGATAAGGTAAAGAAAAAAAGAAATTTGAAAATTTTGGGGATTAAAGACAAGTTTGAAAACTTCCCATAGAGCACGAGATAAATGATTAGAGAACTTTGACGGAACTCATCGTTCTTGTGAATGTTTGTAGAGGTTGATCTGATCGTAAATTGTTGAATTACCGACGCTAGCGTGAGACTGCCACCAAAGACTGAAGTGTGAATTCTCCAGCGCTCGAGAGCAAATGGACGTCTTCGCCATCACCTTGAGCGTCCGACTTATATCCTTGTTGTCGTTAACTTCAATTGGATCTCTATTTACTTTGTCGATCATGCATCGTTTCCTCACGGCGAGTTATTTTTATAAAATGATTAATGATTTTAATGTAATTAATATTAAGTACAATTTTTTTTTACTATAGACAAATTTATCGTAAATGATTATTTTCTTCGGGTTCTAATAACTTCTATCTACACCATCAACGTACAGGCAAAAACAAGTACAAACATTATAGTGACCCACGGGCCATCATTAAATTCCCTACACTAACCTACAGTAATTCATATAATGGTTCGACTGGAATCGTTTTCAATAGCGCTCGCTCCTGGGGCAAAACACGCCACTATACCCAATTCCACGAAAATATGTGAAAAATTGCGACTTTTAGGTTGAATGAAAGACGGGGAGACAAGCTTAGAATGACTTGGAAATTGATTCTGAACTACTCGGTATGATAAAAGGTATCACAAGTGCTGTAGGGTATAAAAAGAAGACAAGAAGACAAGAAGCATGACTTTGGTACGCATTTTTAAATGCGAAAAGGCGAACCTGAACAGTGATTGGCCAGTTGCCGAAAATATCCGTCTGTTCTTCTCTACTTTGTTATCTTCGGATTATTCTTTATCTGTCCGAAAGCACGCATTGGATACGTGTAGTAATACGTCAGAGAAGATGCGCGCATTACTCTGTGACATTAGGTATCTGATGTTGTAAATCATCATACCTGCAATCTTAACCTTGAACTGTATGGAAATATTTCTGGGGGAGGGGAATAAGTGTCTCCATGCCTTGAATATACTGAAATGTTCTTTTTTTGATGAGTCGATTTCACGTATCAGAACGTAGAACCATCGCATACCATTAGACGCAATAGACGAAGGACGTAGACGAGCGCCAAGTTGGACAACCGCGCTTATATGGAATATATTTGCACAAATAACAATCCTTTTCATACATACCCAAGCGCGGATATGTCAAGTTTGTCAAAAATTTGCAATCCATTAGAATACCTTCAAGAGTCCTTCCAAATTAAATATGTCCTTGATCGATTTGTGTGCGATCGTTTGTTCTCTGTTGTAACAAGCTTAAGATGCCATTTTAAAACCGGTGACCGATAGGAAGAAGCAAACTATTTATTAGGTTTTGTAAGTGCTGGTAACCTTTTAGGAATACACAAGGGACGAACGGACAAACCGAAAGTCCGAAATAACTGTTTGTATCCTATGCTATCCATTATCAAATATATTTTGAGAAGTCTCTCTCTGAGCATTACAAATGGAGATACAAATCGAGTATAGTCGTCCTCGGCCTGCGGTGAGTGTACCGGAAGCACAAAGTTGCGTTCGTCTTCTGTTTTAAAACAATTCTAAGGTCATCTCTTAATTGTGGCCCTCTCACTTGTCCGTAGGGGATCAGTTTACTCGCAAAATTTTCTTCAACCTTCTAAGTATTTTTGCCAAAATTCAAGTCTGGTACAAATTTTAGCAAAATTTTCCGGGGACACTTTAGCCAAACTTTTCTTGGGCAAAAATGTGAACATACACAGATTCAAGTTTCTTTCTTAATTTGAATTTGAGCAGGCATTCTGTAGCAAATATATATGACAAATGGTCAGGAAGGCGGGATTAACGGGATGAATATATATATTATTTTCGGCAATCTCTCTTCCATATTTCTGCATCTCACAATCGGGTATAAAAAATTTTCTGCAATTATCTCATAGTAGAGGACATAATAATGTAACGAAAGATGGCTAAAAAATTGGTTTAAGGGCCAAATGATGTTTTTTTCTTTAATTTTTTACCTTTGCTTAAAACCTGAACATAATATATATATATATATATATATATATATATATATATATATATATATATATATATATATATATATTAT
>KK502443.1:504998-515360 GCA_000688735.1 Glossina austeni
CTGAACATAATATATATATATATATATATATATATATATATATATATATATATATATATATATATCTATATATATTATATATATCTGGACAATATGTTTACATGTGTTTACCATATATGTGTAAATATATCAAATTCAATGCATATAAATGTAGATAATAAGAAAAAAAAAAAAACAAAAAAAACAAAAAAAAAAAAAAATTTGGGTCACTAGTTGACAGATTTATAAACAATAATAAACACGTTTGGTTTAATGTCCATACAAGTGCTGACAGATTTAACAGATATTTTATAAATTTATAGGTATTTTTAACATATTGCATTATATATATGTTTACATGTGTACGCATGTGTGCGAAATGTTATTAAAATGTTTTTAAATAGATTTTCCATTTATGCCATCGAGATATGGCTTAACTGCCTTATCTAAAATGCTACTTATTAAAATCTACTATCAACTCGTACTCAACACAATGTCTATATAGAATCGAAAAGTTGGGATGAGTTCTATTTTAATTATTTTATAATTTTTTTATTGGACAAATATATGGTTAAGTTGGGCGATTACTTCCGTAATACGTTAAATGGATTGGAAAATAATCGGAAGACAGCGAATTCAACCTAATGAAGACAATAGTGATTGATGATTACATAATTAATCCGACTTTGATCCACTTCGACAATAACACTGATGGCCCTGTTTAAGTTTATAATGTGGCCACATATCTCTTATGACTGTCAGCCCATATTTTAAAGAATATCTGCACTCCTCGGTAAAGTGTATTTTTGTCTTCAACAAGATATGAGCTTCTTGTGGAAGGGACATCTGGTCTTTTGACAGTCTCCAAAATTGAAACACTGCTAGAACAAGCTATAAGTCATCGGTACGGAACAGTGTTAATCGGGAGAGTGAACGGAGAGAGCCTGGTAAATAGAGTCGAGATGGCAGCACAATGCTGCTAATGTTTCTTGGACGAATTTCTCAATATATGAGTGAGTGGATTCTTGGCTTAAAACCCTAATATATAATGCAAGTTGTAATAAAGTATACACAGTTGACACAGTCCTGTGGGTATGCAGCTCAGTCTGCATTATGGAAGTGTTTACAGCATATGCGATTTTATGCTTTCAAGAAAACGTCCTTATATCGCACTGACAGGCGTGTAAAACGAGTGGTGAATTACAGGGTGCTGATCAAAGGAAAAAAAAAAAGTGTCGGAAATGCATACCGGGAATGACTACCGTTTGGTCGGAACTAAAGCGTACTGGCGTACTGCTATTCAAAAAGCTTAGATGTAATGGACTGCAGGAGAGAAAGATGAGATGCATACGTGCATTGAGAAAATAAAATCCTTTGATCTCGGCAAACGCACTTGTCATTCAACTTGTATCCGTAAATTCAGTGATCGACGTTTTCAATTATTCGCAATACACGGACGCCCTTTTTTTTCTTTTTTTGGTGTGAGAAGAGCGACTTTTTTGCAAACCCATTTTATTTAAGAGTCACTAAAAACGCTATTCAATTCCCCGAGTGAAACACTTAAGATAATTGGATAGTTACATGCATTGGAACTATAAGAGACATAACTAGAGAGATGGGAAGAGAGAAAAAAAAAAAAAATTGAAAAATTTTTTACTTTTTAACAAAAAACTGTAACAATGAGAGTCGAAATTAAAAAAGAAATCAATGTCGCGTTATTTTCCCTTCGCTTCATAATTCAGTGCATTTTGCGAAAATTGTATACGATGTCGTCACAGCAAGATACGTAAATGCATAAAATTTCTTTTAAGATGCCATCATACAACTAAATATAAATATGTCTTCATATAAAAATCTTTTTTTTTATATATAAAGATGCAGCTTTTTGATTATGATGCTGTTAAAATCAGTGAATTAGTTACTAGTGCCGAGCTGATATTTTACTACTTTCATGAACCACAAATTGGGTTTTATGAAACGTATGCTTTACATACTGAAAGATTTGTTATTAGGTTATATACCTATACCTAACCTAACTTGGAATAGAAATATATGGAGAGCAGTACATGACGAGAGCGTATTTAGTTTCTTTTATACCGTGAGATTCCAAAGATTCTTAAATAAATTAGCCACATATGTCCGTTCGTGCACGTTTTGATTGCTTCATCTACGATCAAACGTCACGGTTTGCACATACGACCTGACCTCGCGAAACTTTGTACATATATTTTTAAATAATTTTTTCAAGTTTATGCTGGAACGGATATCGTATCCTAAAATTGTACAAGTGTTGATTTCGATTTATGTAAAACTTTTCGATAAAAACGAATAATATAATCGCCCATCCATCCATATATATATATATATATATATATATATATATATGCTATATATATATATATATATATATATATATATATATATATATATATACTTTGGTTTATTTATCTTAGAAGATGCATATCGTGGGTTGAAAATAGTGTCAGCCAGAAGAAGGAATGCGTAGTGAATAGAGCGGATATCGTAGCACGTTCCAGTGCAATGTTGTTAATGTTTTCTGGATAAATTTTTGGAGCACAAAATTTGATCTTTATCTGCATCTAAATCAAACAAAGCGTAGTTATGGGTGATTGTCATTTTCATTTAAGTCTAAAATTTAACAAAGACTGAACTTTCAATACTTTTTGGCCTATAAGTCAAACATAGCGATAAGTGTCCTAATGAGAACCCGTTTCCCACATTATTATTGCACACATATTTAAAAATAATAAGTGATTTTCCATTGATAAGCACGACTCGTATAGCGCAATGTTTTTTTTCTTTATTGGATTTAAAATACATTTTTTAATTTTCAATAAGAAACGAAATATGAACGAGTATATACTATGCACTATGCTATATATATATATATACTATATGTATTATATATGTATTATATTATATTACATACTATGTACTAAATGAACTGTATACTGTATATGTATATGTAGTAGTATATAGTACACTAATAATCATATACAAAAAATAGTATGCATAGTACATAATATGTAATATATGGTATATATAGTATATGGTGTATATTGCATTTTGTATACAAAATATATAGTATATCCAGTATATAGTACAGTATATAATATATTATATAGTGTGTATAGTATATAGTATACAGTGTACATAGTATATACTATATGTACTATATGGTATATAAAGTATATGACACATAGTATATGGTGTATATTGCATGTAGTATACAAAAAAATATAGAGTATATCCAGTATTTAGTACAGTATATAATATATTATATAGTGTGTATAGTATCCAGTATACAGTGTACATACTATACTATGTAATACTATATGTAATACTATACTACTATACTATATGTAATAGATGGTATATATAGTATATAGCACATAGTATACATACTATATGTAATATGTGGTATATAAAGTATATGACACATAGTATATGGTGTATATTGCATTTTGTATACAAAATATATAGTATATCCAGTATATAGTACAGTATATACAATATTTGAAAGAAAAATGTGAAAAAATGAGTGATATTGTGATATGTGCATAGGGACTTGCGTCTTTGAAATTGCACATCAATCGGTTAGTCTGCCATTAAAATGCTGCGCCATAGGCTAGTTGAGAATTCAACTTTAGCTTTCCAGCTGTCACATGCGAAACAACAAATCTAATAATATTTAAAATTCAGTTTGAATATTTCGTATAATAGTTTTTTCCTTTTTTATTCTTTTTTTTATTTTTTCCTTCTCGCAACGGAAATAAAGTTATCAGGTAGATAAGAGAACCAAATACTCGTGCATATGTATGTGTGCATTCATGCATATATTATATATCTATGCATGCATATGTATATATACTCGCACTATATATATATGCATACACACATAAATATTTATAGAACTAATGGTATAGAGTGAGAAGAGGAGGGCACTTTTTGTCAAACTAGAACAAGAATAGTTAGTTGTCTTGAGTTTAGTCCGAATATGTGATAGCTATAATTAAAAAAGTATATGCGAATGTATGTAGCGCCAAGAAGGGCTTCGAATAGACATGGCTTTTATTATACCGATCAATTCAGAAACGATTCGAAGCTTCTTCTTCCGTCCCATGTCTGTCCATGCATATTGTGTGCTCAATCTACAGGTCGCAATTTATTTGATGAAGATATTTTGATGAAGTTTGGTACACTGACATGCTTTGGCTCAACGACGAACGGTTTTGAATATAGTTCGGATCGGTGTGCTTTTTCAGACCTCTCCAAAAATTGTTTGACAAAACTCTCTGAGATATAGTGCATCAATATTCTAAATTATGAAATATGAAAAATTTATTCGACTGGAAATCTCTTTTCAACCCCCTCTCGTATAACTGTTCTTACGAAAACTGAGTCCTTATGTGGTGAAAAGGTATAATTCTAATAATATTAATTTATTATTATAATTAATAAATTAGCAAAGAAGTCGTATTTGGACATCAATATTAAGAGGACCAAAGTTTATTCCTTCCACACCGTTCCATATAAGATCTCTCCTGAATAATGAGCCCTTCAGAAGAAGACTTAATTTTTAATATTTTATGATGTAAATTGGCGCATAGTAGGAATTTAGTCAAAAAAGGAACGGTAAAGAATTCGGATCACATGCACACTCTATGAGGTTATCATGGAAACCATGCCCTGACGAGTTTTTTATGAAGGAAACTGAAAAGTAATAAGATTTTCATGAAGTAAATTAAGTTTCCTAAGTTCGGATCACGCCATCTGATATTTTGGGCATTCTCGAGTAAGCGGGCGTTCATGAAAACTGGGCCATGTGCAATTTTTGGTGTATTATTAATAAAACGAGTAAATTACTGTATTAGGCGAAGTAGTGTAGTTGCTCTAAATTGTTTTAGTTCGATATAGAACTGCATTTTTTTGCCCAGGATTCGAAGTTGGCTTTTTATAGAACTCGGTAAAAACATTACTTATGTAAGTAAAAATTTATGTTGATAGCGAAGACTTACTTGTTATGAACTCTTAAAAGATTGATGAGTAGAAAATGTAGCGCTTAATGATACTTAACTTTGAAGGCGCTTCAGTGCGATGGCGTAAACTATGAAAAGAAAAAAAAAAAAAAACCAAAAACAAACGTATAAAGTGCGTAATCGGCCAAAGAAGAACAAACTGGAAGAATACTCTTTGCGGTTTTATTGATCACATTCGCTTAATGAGTAAAGCGAAACGCCATTTAACGTACAGATCTGCGATCAGGGAACTACTAGAGCTGATGGTAAACGCTGAGTTTGCTGAGGCAGGCACTTGGAGATCAATCTTTTCCCACTCATCAGCTGGATAATTAAAAAAACAGAAAAGGAAAGCATTATTCGTTTCGGTTTAAAATTTCGTTACTTTTTGTAAAAAAAATATAACATAAGGAACGAACAGTTTTTGATTGGTACGGGACTTATATTATGGAGACTTAACCATTATGGGCATCACAGTTATTGCGAAAAATTTTTCTTTTTTTCCCAAGTTGTTTGTTGTATTTTGATTATTGCAGTCGCATAACTGATTTGCAAGAATGGCGCATGAGATCGAACAATAAATAGATGCGAAAAATAGGTAGAAAAAGAACGAAAAATTATGCAATGGACGGACATAGGCGCATAACTGAATTGCTTCAATTGGGTGGGGATGCGATGTCCGTACTTTTTTGTGACGCTGGCAACCGAGTGATGACTATTGCAGACATTGTAGGGTATTCTATAATCGATTCTATCTTCAGATAAACCATGCAATTATTGCATATACTCTACTATTCAACATCGGAACATTTTAATTACATAAAGACTTCAACGGAATTGTTTGCAAAGGTTTTATTACTTAAAAATTTCTTTAACTCATCTTGCCTTCATTTAAAATAAAAGGCAGGATTTTTCTTATATTGAAATGTGATTTATTTACTGGGGCGATAGGAAAAGCAGTCAGTTAAAAGTTTTTACAGATTCTCATGGAAGGCGTCTCACACCAATCTTTATACTCTCGCGTACAATCAGGCACAATATGCCCGCAAAATGTATTTCTTGCATTTATTTTGATGTTAAGGGGCCTCCGAAACCCTATGTCCGCTAGATCTACAATTGTTCACTTATTAAAACACTTTTCGGAACAAATGATTTTTGTTCCGAAAATGTGATTCAGATAAAAATTTTTGAGATAACAATTTTTGGGTATACGTTACAACCTTAGTATGTGATTCAATATGTTCCATTTGATGCTGATTTGATATTGTAATTGCAAAAAAAAAGAAAAACAAGCACCTTCGAAAAAAACATGAACAATTTCATCTACAGCTTTAAGCGGATATAGGGAAATGGTTATGGAAAAGAAGGCAACAACAATAGAAATTCTTTTCTATCTAAGAAATATTACGTATGTATGTAGACACAAGCAAACGAACAAGCACACAAATGCATGTGTGGAATTTACACGTTTCTATGAGAACTAACGCGACGTTGAGTAGTAAAATTCGATTTTCTCCGTACGATCGACGCACAACAAAATTCATGGATATCATGGTCTGTTCTAAAATGGAAAAAAAAAAAAATAAAAAAATAAAGTTGAAGAGCAATAGTTAAAGAAAAACGTATCATTGTATGCATTATTGCACTAGAAATTTCAACTAAATATAAGTTACCGGGTCGGCACTTTGCTCGGCCCGTCAAAATGATGAATTTCGATTATTATACAAACCCTTTACATCGTAGTTAACTTGAGGTCAAAGGTCATTTCATTTATTGCATTCATTTAAGAGATGCTAGCAAACTATTCCCTAATTTAGGGGCTCAATATTTTTTTTTCGCAAATATCGTGTTGGATGCATTCAAATTGAGTTTCTTTTTGAGCAAAGTTTATTAAATTCCAGCAATTTAAACAACAAACAAAAGGATTTTTCGCAAATGTCAATGGACAAAATAAAGATGTATGTTATAAAGTTGAAGCGCCAGTGACAATACAATATATTATATATATGCTGAGCTGTGTGAATTTATTAAATTTACATGCAATATGTGTAGAGATGAATTGTTCATAATGTCGCATGTGTTCAAAAATCACTATGAAAATATTTTTCATTTTTTTTTTTTTTTTTTTTTTTTTTTTTTTTTTTTTTTTTTTTTTATTTATTTTCATATCGTTTTGTCAAATCACGTAATCAAATAACTACTAACCAAGTCAGTCCGTCAAACGGAAACCAGCAGCACCAATCGACCGTATAATAATGTTTTCATAAAATATGCATGTGTGCAGCTGTATGCATTTTGAACCTATACACACACATACAATTACAAATATAGAAATTTTTAAAAAAAATTTCACTATATCATGCAAATATACCGACATAATACACATAATAATATGATGGGTAACGTTAATGGTTATCCTTACTATTATGCAGATACAAATATGTGAGAGCAAATAACGTGGTCGCTCCTCGCAGCTTTATTCATTCCATTCATGCATTACATAAAAACAGACGATATGCAATAAATAAAGGAAAACAGTTCGCGATGTTTATTTTTTTTTTTTGTTTTTCGCAGTTGAAGCATCTCTTTCTTACACTTTGAAAGAACTTTATGTGCCATTGTGGATGAAAAACTAATCGAAGTAATTTTCTCAGATCTCTTTAGAAGTCAGCTTTTCATGCCATTAAGACAGTCTTGCAAAACAAAGAAAAGAGCAGTATGCGGGCTGTACGATAGGTGCAGCAAAACTTCTCAGCTAAGCTCTTTCAATCATGCGTGACGTATGGTCTTTTCTAGGATGCGCTCTTCAATCGCATTGGATGTTGAGAGTGGAAAATAATATTAATCGTCTGCCCAAACTAATAGAATTAATAATTTACGATTTCATTCGAATCCCGCGTCTGTCCGGGCCTCTACCAGCGGTTATACATCATTCATCCATGTGAGACAGCGATTTATTTCACACATTACGCAGTCTTGTGTGACGGTGTTTCCGTCGTCCGTTACCGATCTCCTATAAAATGACTTGCCTTCTTTTCGCTTCAGCAGCGATTCCAAGTTGGAAATTCTACCCATGAAATTTTTCAATGTTAATTCATATCGAGCTCCTTTCTATTCGTATCCAGTTTCATGCAAATGGTTTTAGTCAGCACTTAGTTTCACAGAAAATATTGCAAAATGAAATGCACTTGCGGTCCTCCTCATTTTCGTGAACGCTTTTGTCGATTTCGTTAACACCGATCGACCAGAGCATGGTGAGTCCATATTACGGCGGAAACTCGCAAATCATTTGTGTGCTACCAATTTCCATAACGCATCTCACCATAAAAACACTATGAACTTATTCACAGATTTACCGCATTAGCATTATTGTCTTGATCGCGACGGTGTTATAATATTTAAGAAATTTTTTTAGAATTTTGACTCATTTTCAGAAAGCAATCACTTTCGACTGAATTAACAAATCTTTCAATATTTTTTTTTTTTTTTACTATCAATAAATTCTCACCTTTCCCACGCACGCAAGGGCGTATTGGGATAGGATTAGCATTGCGAGAGTTAGGCAACTCTGAAGCCGTGTATTGGGAAGAACGCTATGGCTTCTTTTTTTTGAACCGTAAAAGCCTAAAAAAACTTCCCATCAACATCAAACATGTACCCAGACACTTCTGCACACACAAACTCATATGATGTTGCAAATAACCACAAGGGAGTCACAGGAGTTCCCCACAAATCGATAAATGCTCGTAATCTTGTATGCAGTAATAGTCTGGATTATAACACAATGAGACGCGTAGGCTCTTACATAATGTTTTATTCAAGGCCCATCAAGTGTCCATTGTTATGCAATTTCTTCTCTATCTTTTTTAAAAATGTATGACCTTCCACTCGAAACAACTGATAATTTTTAGGTTATCAATGGAAGAACTATAAGAAGAGAACCGCGCCTCAAAGTGACCAGAACTTACCTTTTGAAAGAAATATCAATCAAAAGGAGCAATGTGTGATGAGTGCGGTGCAAGGTGGAGAGGAGTTTTCTAAAGTGCTGGAAAAAGTGTCCGATCGCTGTCATACCAAAAAGTGCTTTAACTCTGTCTTTTAGCACGTAAGAGCATTTCTGACTCTAATAATTAGTGCAGGCACATACAGTTGCCATTGCCAGAGCCTTCCTCCAAAACGAAATTGTTCCTCATACACTACGTATAGCTGGTCAGCCTAAATGTGTATGTAGTATATACACGGTATGATCGGCTTGTTTCGACTAATTGCAAGCTTAAAGAATCTATGTTCAGTCCACTTCGACAAGATCATAAATTTAAAGTATTCATCATCAGATGATCGTCAGTTAAATCGGTTCACAGAACTTTTCAAAATTGGAACGATAATATTATGAGAAGTTAAGAACAGATTGATGGATTGTTCAGGAAACGCTTTGTATTCGGAGAAAAACGCTTAAGACTGCTATGCTTGAGTTAAGGATTTACATGTGCATGCTTGGCCCTGGCTGTACAAAAATATATGTTAATAACCGAATTTTAAGCAAAGCCTAAGTCGTGCGCTTCGAAACAATGGCAGCGAGCAAGATGCCTTCTGAAGTTTTTTGTAATTCAGGCGATACCGTTCAACGTAGGGCTTTGTAGTAGCTTTTAAGGTTTTTAGACATCAGGTGCAAAATATCAACTAATCACATCTTTGTCTATGTTTTGTTATTTTTCAGAAAAGTGCGAGAAAGAAAAAAATTCCGCGTCTAATGTATGATACGAAGTCTACGTTATAATCAATCTAATGTGAGTTTGTTTTGATTTCATAATCATCGAATCTGAATGATCAAGGAGTTGCGATGAGAGCTATCAGCAAAAAAAAAAATAAAAAGAGGTTTGCTATTTAGACCTTTCAGCAATTAACTTAAGTTAAGTAAACGACGTCAATGACAGCGACTGCCTTACTGTTACTGTTACAAACGTAGATCATTTCTGTGAATCAAGGAAAAGCGGCATCAGTTTCCCGACAATCTAATAAAGAAAACAATTTTACTTTTATAATAAAAGAAATTTCAATTAAAAAATAAACAAATTTGATGGCAGTTCTTTTCATTTTGATATATTTCTACGATTGGTTATCTAAAACGAAACCGCAATCGCAAATAAATGATGGGAAAATGCTTATCTATCTTAAGAAAGCACATAGCACATGCACATAGGTGAACATGTTCTTGCAGGGTAAAGAACCGCAACGAACGTATATTCAAAAATCTCATAAATACTTGCAATAAATGATTGCTTACAACAATTTAAGGACAATTTATTTTAGGATAGGGTAGAGGGGGGGGGGGGGGGGGGAAAAA
>KK502443.1:516695-552558 GCA_000688735.1 Glossina austeni
AGAGGTAGAGGTAGAGGTAGAGGTAGAGGTAGAGGTAGAGGTAGAGAGACAGAGAGAGAGAGAGAGAAAAGAAGTGAAAACTTGTGTTTTGCTTGGTGAAGGAAGCAATAGCCAAGCGTGTAAGCGTGTAATTAAAGCGAGCCCGTAAGCGAAATAGAATGAGAAAATTTTTGCAGAATAGCATGTCGATCGGGAAATGGCTTTAACTGTCCAATGCTTTCAACTTTTTTGAATTACATTTTATTTGCCCAGTTAGTATGATCAGCCGTTCAGTTCCTTCCTATGCATTCATTGTTCACATTAATGGACGCTTCGGTCCTAATACGATTAATGGTTTAATATACAAAAATCAACTGAAAAATATTATGAAAGAAATTTGAAACAAGTTTGCGCATATTAAACTGCTTTCTATAAAAACTTTTGTTTTTTTCATGCATAGAAATGAAGAAAATTTGCACAAAATGTATTTTCACTTTTTCACCTGACGTTGTTGTTCGCGTCTCACGTATATAATCGAAAAAATGAGAAAATAGACCATCAATTTTTGTTTTTTTTTTTTTTTCGGGAAATTTAAAAAATTATAAAAAGCGCACGGGAAAATTCACGTACAAGTTGTAAAGAAATTTTGCAGGATTTAAATTTTATACGAAAAGTGGATGTAAAAAGCAAAATGTTCTTTAAGCAGGAGATGAGCTGAATTATTGTGCGAGGAAAATTTATACCCAACCAATTTATGATGCGTTCTCCGAGAGTGTGCATGAAATCATTTTTTTAATGAAATTGAATCGAAAGATTCAATTGATTGGAGCCTTCGATTTCATTGCTGGATTTTCAGTCTTTAAGAACTGCACTCATTGGCCGCTTATGTGGCGTGTTTCTTTTGTCGCAAACATTAGGTTTGAAATTCCGTATCAACTGTTACGTTGTAGACACGTGGCAAAAACATTTCTGATAGCTTGTGAACTCTGAAGAACTGAAGTGATTAAGTACTTGCAGTAGTAATAGCGGGAAAAGTTGTAGTAGAAGTATTAATACGTCTCACTTAATTCAAATGGCAATGCAATGAAGACACTTTTACAGCGAATGATTGCTTGCTTAATAAAGCTCATAAGGTAATTTAAAGCATTAATCGAGCGTATTTACTTCTCTTTCACATTCGCAATTAAGCGTAACGACAATTAAATTCATTTAAAATATTAAACTTTTTTTTTTTTTAAAGAAAAAAAAAAAAGAAGAAAATTCTGTTTTCTCATTTAATAGAATTGGAATTTCAAGATGACAATTACATCTTGAAAATTCAAATCAGAATGAAAATTATATTCGTGACGTTTTGTTGCTACGTTTTGTTGTACCTTTCTTATGCTTTGACTGCCTTACGGCCATTATTGCTACCGTTAGCAAAAAGAAAAAATGCTTTCTGACACTTTTAATAGGCATAAAATTCATTTTCACTTTTCTTCTTCGCCTTCGTCTTCTTCTTCTTCTTCTTGTACTCTTTAATTTACGCAGCGTGACTTGCACACTTACTTTTCCCATTTGTTTTTGTTTATTTGTATTTATTTTTGCTGGGACTGATTAAAAATAAGCACAAAGGGATCAACACGCTTTAAAGTGAAGGGAAATTGTAATAGAAAAAAAAAGTAAATTTAAAGAATATAAGTGAGTATGATCTGATCTACTCTTTACTACGTAAGATGACAAAGAAAGAAGCAGTGTCATGGCCCGAATGCCTTTCAATGCAAATGCAAATATATTTGTATGTCAAAGTACTAGGGGGAAATATTACTCTACGCACAACATATTAATTTATGCACATAATTGATACGCATTCGATTGTATGGATTGATTTCAGTGAAAAGCTATTGTACTATTGTAAGACAAGCGGTCACAACTACGTGTTACGAGAGTTATTGAAAAGACGATATGAAGCATTTTCGTTAAAGTGAATTAATTGAAAATGTTTACAAAAATGGTTTTATTTTTTATATTTTGTTTTTTTTTTCAACATTTCCAATATTTCGGATCATTACGTAATATTACGTAATATATATAAATTATTATTCTTGTGTGTAAAAGTGATTTTCGCAAATCGTAAACTAATTTATTTTAATTGTAACGATCATATTTATTGAAATTTAATCGCTGAGTTTCTATACAGTTTGTTATTCGGATTCGATTTACATAAGTAGGTCGATACCGATAGGATGGAGGGAGAATACGATATTTTCGCGGCAATTGTTCTAATAATGAAGGCATTTCACGCTGATTGTTAGCGATAGGCAAGCCAGTGAAAGCTATAAAGATTTGACTATAATTGATTGAAAAGAGGTCAAAATATTGGTTTCTCTTTTCTCTTTGCTCCCTTTCAAATGGAAAAACGAGAATTATTCATTTAAGTAAGTAGACGAATGCACGAAAGGCGGTGCTTTTTTGAAAGCTTTTAACTAAGGCAATGTCGTAATTCCATCAGGTAGATTTAGTATATGAACGTCTAAGCTATCGCGAAAATTGATTTATAATCGAATAATCGAATAATTGAAAGTGTGAGAGAATGAAGAATTTCACTGAAATAGGGAAACAATTGAATCATTTTATCATTATTTCTCTCTCTCTCTCAATTTCTCGTCTATTTTATCATGTCTCATGTACCGTAGCAAAGAATATATGAATTAATGCCAACGGGATCAGAATTTGGAAGCAAAAGATATTCGCAGAGGAATTAATACGTTTACTATGCTTACCATAAGCAGAATAAGGAATTCGCTAAACACATTCAAAGCACAAAAATGTGAAAAACAGACTCCATATGATACAACTGCCCTTCATCACTGTGAATAGCGTAATCGATCCTTTTTTCGTTTCTTTATCAAAACGCTGTCAAAAAAAATAAGCAAACATGATGCTAGGCTAAGGCTAAAAATTGGTTGCAACGATTAGTGGGTCCGCTGACAACTTCTTCTTACCCAAAATAAAGTCGCAAGTGACGTGAAGTGAAGTGAAGTGAAGTGAAATTGAGTCTAAAATTTTCCCATTTCATAACCGCAAACCTTGAAATTGTCTCAATTTTTATTTCTTTTATCTATTGAAGTCTTGAATACTGTAAGAATTTAGTAGGTTCATCCAAAATATGCGGAACTGAATTTATATTCGTTCTGAGATCAATGTCATTTTTCCAGTTCATGAAATTCCGACTAAGATCTTATGAACTTAAGTTCATTTTTAACAGATCGGAGGAGTAATGCAATAACAATATTCGAGAAAATTATTGGGCATACATTTGAGTATTAGAAAAACATTATTACAATACCAGAAGCAAAGGTGTAGCAGGTGGTGTTGCTGCTTTTGAATGTAAATCTAAAAAACAGAAAAATCGTTTAATCTACGCATCTGTAGCTGGAAAGTAAAAAGGGATTATTAAAAAATTCTAATTTTTATGTGATTTACGAGTATTTGAATGAAAAAGTCCCAAGTTTATTGTCCTGTTAATAAATAGTCTTTAAGTGAACCGATTAAAAATCCACCGTACATCCCTTTTAAAAACTTTCAATATTGCAAAAAGAAGGCAACAAAAAATAAAAAAAAAATAAAAAAAATAATCGAATAATATGGTGCATGTCGTTTTCAGAAGAAGAAGTGCCTTTCGAGAGAAACGAGGGTTTAACGTGTCAAGGAATTAAGTGTTGTAGTAATACTGGTACAGAAACTATATCCGGAAAATCAATCAAAAATCAATCAAAAATAAATTTTAAACTCTTGAAAACTTGATTACATTTTGTTTTTGTTGTTTTGCGGGATTTTTTAAATATCCTGATCATATCGGACGGACATATTGTCTCGAGATTTTCTCGAGATGAACAGAGAGTTTTCTGAAAAAACTCAAATCAAAGAGCTACGAAAGCGATGACCTTCTGAGTGCATTGCATAGTTTTGATGTAGTGTGCGTATAGAACATAAAGAAAAAAAAGAAAAAAGAAGAATGCTTGGGAGAACATTCAGTATTAGTTATTAATGTATACTAATGTATGTGAATTGAAAAGTGTGTTGCATTTAAATGGCGTCATTAAAAGCAATTGCTTTCAATACATATGAGTGCATGTGTATGTTTGTCGTGTGCGGATAATATCTCGAACATGAGCTAGCCATTCTATTTAGGTGTTGGTTGAAAGTTCACAGCAAATGTTTAGCGTGTCTGCACAGATTTCTCAAATAACAGCTTTCAAGTCAGGCAATAATTTTTTTAAAACTCCATTGACTGTAAACTGCTCTTTTATATAACAAAAAGTCATCACGATAATGGCGTAAAGTAACTCAAGTGATTTTTCACTTAGACTTTTCAAAAAGACTAATAAATATCGTTTAGAAATGTGTAGCAAATATATAATCGTATATAGTGCGATATCATAACATAAACCTTCTTATTATTATTCCCACCACTGAAGGATGGGGGATATACTCATACTTTGTCATAATGTTTGCAATACCGAAAAGGCAGCCACATAGACCCTATAAAGTATATATATTCTTGAACGGCATGAAATTCTGAATTGATTAAGCCATAGTGTGGCCGTCCGTGTGGTGTGTGCTCTTGACACTCTTCCGGTTGCCAAACCGAAGATATCGATTTCAAATTTGGTCTAACCACAAGGTCGCAGTGCAGCGTAAGCTGAACGCACTTCCGTTTTTCTATATACAAAATTTGTGGTCTTTTTTCTCATTATTTGTAAATTAAAAAAAAAAAAAAATAAAGACACAAAGCTGAAATTTTTCACATTTGCTTTACGCCAATGCCTGCATGAAGTTTTTTTTAACGCTTTACGCTTATTAATGATTAGGTGAACAAGAGAGACTGCTTAAAACTACATAAATATACACTATCTGCCCAACAATGGGTTAATTCCAAAATGGATATACGGGACACCACGACATGATGAATTAATTTTCTCTTATTAATACGTATAGCGATAGGCATATCAAATAAAAGAGCTTGAGGAGTGGAATGCGAAAAGCTAAGTGCATTTAGCTGAACAATACAAAACTTTTTTCAGTGAAGTGAAAGGTGAAATATAAATTTTATTCCATTCACTTTCTTATGAAAAATACATGCAAGCATGGAGCGCAAAAGACTGAATGGTCACGTGCGTGCAAGATTCGGCCCCAGCCGTATATAACTTTCTTAGTTGTTATATTTTTCTCATTTTTTACAAAGTCACATATAGGTAAGTGGTTAACTTTAGGTAAAAAAAAATTTCTTGAAAAAATATTAAATGATTTGAACAAGGATTAAGGATTTGTTTAAATTGAAAAAGACTAACTGCAAATTAAATTTCCTTTTTCTTAATGAATAAATTTATATAAAAAATGTTCTTAAACGTTCAAGTAGTTGTAGTTATTATATGTTTATATGCGTATATAGTTGAACACTTAACACAATTTGTTGCTATACACATGTATGGGCAGATTTATTTATTATTATTATTATTATTATTACTATTTTTTTTTTTTTTTTATCATAATCATTATCATCATCATCATCATCATCATCATCATCGTCATTATTATCATCAAGCTTAAATAAAGATTTTTATATATAAGTATTTGTATGTATGTATGTATGTATGTATGCCTTGCAAGCGCTTACGCAATAATTACGTTCAGTTTAATTTACACACTTGCAAAACATTCATCGGCACAAATAATTTTGTGTACATGTATATATACAACATGTATATACTACAATGTGCAAGCATACGCAGGTATATAAATTCATTTATATAAATAGTAAACAATTTGTTGGGCTGTGGTTGTCGTGCTGTCAAGCGGGGAAGTTTACTTAAAGTGTGTGTGTGGCTCCTGGTTACAGGCTACGTACTGCAAGTTTTTCTTCCTTTTCGATTTTATTCTATTCTCTACTTCATACCTTTCATCCTTTCGTTCTCAATTGACTGCTACTGGTGTGTATAGAATGAAATCAAGCATTTTATTTTGGCTTTGTTTTTTTTTCTTGAGTTGCTATTGAATTTTCAATTAAATTTTGTAAACAATTTAAGACAAATTTTTATAAAAAAGATTTGATAGTTTTTTCATTCCAGTTTGCTCTTCTGCAGCTATGTCAAATTTAGGTATAACGTTATCAAATTATCTCATAATATAAACGCAAAATAAATTGATTTTAAAGAAAAAAGAGCGAGAGAAGAGAAAGGGACGAACCATTAATAAGACTTAGATAAGTATATATATGAAAAATTCTATTAACATTTTACATATATAATATATGTTTGAGTTTCTTTCGAACATCGCAAGCAAAAAGGATTATGGCAACGAAGGATTATGACAATTAAGTATCTCTCCTGTTGTTATTTAGTTGCGATAAAGGCTTCAGGAGCAGGGAGCATTAGAATTTTGAATTTATTAAAATTTCGATTATAAACAGTGTTTACATTGAAGCTTCATTTGGCTTAAAGTCAATGATATGAACTGCATATAGACTTTGTTAGCTATAAGCGAATTTAAAAGCGGCCATAATGGTGACTGCCACTGAAGCAATGTCTTAATTAATTTCACTTGAGAGCATATTCCCTCTTTTATATATTTTATCTAAAGCAAGCGGCCAACATAATATACAATATACGTTTGACTTTGAAACTTGCGATAAGAATTTATAATTCAACGTTTAAATGTTTATTCACTTTCGTTCACAAATCGCCCATAAGTGCGTTTGTAAAATTGTCGGAACATTTTCGAAGGATGAGGTTTGTAGTCATTTTGTCAAAATGTTAATGACGCCCAGCAAAAAGTTTCAGCGACTTTTATCTCACAATTACGTCTGCGAATTCTTGCGGTCAGTCCACGTCTTGTCTTGCCTACGGATTTTACTAGTTTTAGTGGCAATCTGCAGTGCCCCTTAAAGAGGATTGGAGGCTTAAATCGATTCAGAATTCGATACTGATCAAGAATGTGTATGCTTTGAGGGGGCTCCGATGCCTGCTTCTGGGCGTTGCATTCGTTTTGAAACAATGAATATACATATCCCTTATCCTTCGGTGATCGGCATAAAATCAAGAAATTTCAAGCAACGCTAGTCGACTAAGTATGTGAAAATTCGTAGGTGAACAGTGTCACGTTAGATTCGTAGCTTTAATGCATTGTTTTGCGGTCCTTGTTGCTTTAAGAGCTTAAGTTCCATATAGCACATGCATAGAATAAATTGCTTGGAAAATTGTCTTCTCCTTTAAAATTTTATACTTTGAGAAGAGTTTGTTCCTATATCCTATGCAATAGCAGGCAAGGAATTTTAATACAAAAATTTATTTCTTTAAAAGCATCGGCTGTGAGTTCTTTGCAAAAAAAATTCGTTTCATTTAAAATTCTGCCCAATGCCTGGTCTGTATGTGTGCATTGACCTTTATCATGATTCATCACTTGACGTCAACGAGTAATGATTTCTTTTACTTGTAAAGAAGATGGTGGTGTACGAGTGCTTTGCTACAATTAACTTTAATCGTCCATCTTGATAGCAAACAGTAAGTTCTGCAATATTTCTTGAGAATAAATACGCAGATAAAAGACTTCCATGCTATTGGCGACAAAAGCATGAAACGAGTTGGTCATCTTAGCCATATAATATATGCAGAAACGGTCCCAAGACCTAGCCATTGGGAATATCAGATACGGCCCCAATCGAATATAACTTTGTTGCTTGTTATACCCTACACTACTTGCGCTACAGGGTATATTAAGCTACTGCGGACGTATGTAATATCCAGGCTAAAGGTAGACAGACCTTTTATTATATTATTATATAGAAAATGATTCTAAGTCTGTCTGTCTGTTCACGTATTTTGTGTTCAACCTGCAGGTCGCAATTTTTGATATATTTTGGTAAAATCTATTAAACCGACGTACTTTTGTCCAAGGACGGACGCTATTGAAAATGGTTCAGATCGGCCCAGAACTCGTAGAACGCCCTTATCTGAAAAGTCGTTATGTGGGAAAAAATTGTTATTTTCAAAATTTCTCGCAAAATTTCGGCAAAAGTGGCTAAGTAGTAATAGTTCCGAATTAGTTTAAAAACTGTGGACCGTCCGGGGTAAGTTTTTGACTTTCCTCGCGTATAACTGTTCTTGCGGAAACTAAAGGCTTATTTGGTGAAAAGGTCGAAGGTGAGAATTGGCTCAAACTAGTAAATTGACAAAGAAATCTACTTTACCGAATATGGACCGCGTACGTCTATTTTTTGAATACCACCTTTCATGAAACGTAGACCCTTATATGCCAAGAAAGCCTAATCGGTAATTTTTTGTGATGAAAATTTGCTCATAATAAATATTGAAATTAAATAAAAAAATTAAGTAGACCTAATTTGAACCACATGGGCCCATTTCATCCTCATATAAGATATCTGCTGACATCTTAATAATTCATAAGAGGTTTTCAGCAAAAAAAAAAAAGGTACAGCAGAGATTTTGGGGCACATGGTTCTTTTTTTTTAATTTGGGCCCCTACTAATACAGGCTCTATTCCGAAACGCAAACTCTTATATGGAGAGAAAATCTAAACTTCTAATATGCGGACTTTGCATGAAAATAATGTGAACTTTTTGGTGTATTATTAGAAAAACGAGCGAATAACTGTGCTAGGCGAAGTGGTGTAGGGTATGTAATGATTGGCGTCGCGCGACTATAATGTTCTTACTTGTTTATTTACAAATTTGTTGCACCCTCATCTAATTGCAAATTTCAAGAGAACTGTCAGGCATCAAATGTTTTCCATTAAAGTAGAAATTTTAGTTTAACTTAGGCTTTGTAAAGATCGTAAGATCACTTACGAGAAAGAGTTGCAGCGGTCACATCCATTTGCATAAAAAGGAAGAGAAGGTCGATCATATGAGATCGTATGAGATCGTCAGAGAGGAGAGAAGAGAATTCGTTTTTAGTTCACATGGTCGTTTTAAAGAGTCTACGCGTAATCATCGTCGCATGTATCCAAACTGTAAACTGTATTGTGTAAAATAAGAAAAAATTTATTTAAAAAAAAAAAAAAAAAAACATAAAAAAAGAACAAATATGTAAAATTTTTTATCATAGGAAGAAGAAAAATACTGATAATCATCAAAAAGAAATTTTAATCAAATTGCATGGATTTTAGAAAAACACTAAAGATAACGTTTGTAAAGACACTTAAAGTATCTTAAAGTAACGATTTCTTTTTGAACATATTTTTAAATCATTGAAAAGGCTATTTACGAACATCTAATCAATTTATTGAGAGATCTAATCGCTAGTATGCGGTCTTACTGCAAAAGCAAACTGTAAAACTTAGTCGATTTGATTCGATGAAAGTGTTTGCGGGAAAAAAGTTTCATAAACTCACACTTGAACTCATTTAAATATAATTGCATTTTGATTTGTTAATTAAAATTGTTTCATTGCTAGGTTACCAACTTTCCGAACTGAACGAACTCGACGCAGAAAAATTTTGTAAAAATCTTACAAAGAAGTAAAAAGAAGTTTCTTTTTATGACGTAAATGTAAATATTTAAGTTTAATTAGATGTTCATCTTTTAGCAGCAGTGCAGCACATATGGTGGAGATGAGGATATGCGATCCAATGCGAATGTAATATGTGTTTGTATTATGTTACTTGCATATGAAACCATTCATTTATGTATTTAAAAAAATGTTTTTTTTTTTTCTCTTTTTTATAATAATTTTTGCTCATAATTTTGATCTTATCGTTGTGGCTAAATCATGGAAATCATGTTTACAATTAAATTGTTTAATTGACCGATTTATAATATTTAAATTTATTAAAACAATTAAAAAGAAAAAAAAATCATTTTCAATTTAAATGATATTCTGTACGTTTGCGTGTGCGAGTGAGTGTGTGTGTGTGTGTATGTGTGTGTGTGTGTTTGTGTGTGTTTGTGTGTACGTGATAAATCCTAAAAGCAACAAAAACAATAAAGAAAACTATGTTCGGCTACGGCCGAATCTATCATACCCATCGCCTTTTTTGTTTTTGAAAAAAGAAAAGCGGAAACAAAGGCATTTCGATTCTTTATAATATTCAATGAAGTCATTTTTGTTGCAGGACCCATGGAATACGCGCAGATGTTTTTCACATTGTTTCTGTTATGAGTGATGAGTAATGAGCGTTTTCTTTCTCTTTTTTTGCTTTTGAGAATAGCGATGTTCATATTCAATTCATGTTGCCCTGTAGGCATGCCCTTTGACCGACTAATTTGTCCCATTTTTTATATCAATTAGCTTGCAAGAACTTGCAGGCTTTTTGCCAAACACCAAATCCATATCATAATTTTTGCAATCGAGAAAGCGTTTAGCGCACATATCACATACAGACAGAACGACCGTCAAGCGAATATCTTTGCTTAAATGCAAGTGTTGATCAATTAATCAAGAATCTATATATAGTTTATAGGGTTTCTGAAGCTTCGTTGTGGGGGTTGCAAACGTTTTGTCAAAAGAAATATATTTCGATCTTTTGCTGGAGGAAATAGGGGAAAGAAGAGATAATTGATATTTAGTTTTTGTGGTTTAAATTGAATTTTTGCCGAACTCTCGACTCTCTCTGCATATTATTGCATTCGTAGAACAAACACTTATGCTTATCCTTACGCCTATTTGCAGCGTAAGTACATTAAGAAAATACTATGATTTGATCGTATTCCCAGATCGTACGGCCAGAATATATACGTAAATATATGTGAAAAGAGACGACGTTTTATAATCCACTTTATGACTGTTGCACACATTATTGCCAGTGTTGAAGAGTTCATAAATTCGTTTCTAAAATCTGCAATAATGCTGCAAGGAATGCAGCCTAAAATTCTAAGGCAATCTGTTGAAGTCTATCTGCCCGCCAATTTGCATCCAATTGTCAGTATGTTATCCATAGGAACGCAGTAAAATCTTTTATATTTCCTATAATTAATGCGATCGATTCGATTACAGAATAATTCAAAGTAGTTGCAGTAGTTAAGAAAACCGTAAGAGCCTCATAAGATTTCCATCATACTGTTGCAACATATGGGTGCAGTAGTTATTTACAAATCGCCCAAAACTTGTTCATCAAAATACTTTGAAAAATCAGAAGAAGAACGAACTGCACAAACGCCTTGCCGCCTGCGTTGTTACAAGCTCTTCGAATAGGAAAATATCGGTAACTAAGGAATAAATGGTTAGCGGGAAATTTTGTTTTTCGCTCTCTTTGCGCAACGCGAAAACGCAATGAGCGCAACACTTTTCCTACAGCGACTCTACTGCCATCAAAGGAATCGATTTCATATTACACATTAATCGTTTTCATGATGACATGCGTAAGCCGGAGCTGCGCTGATCGCAAAGCGAATAAGTTCCGTTAGAAGAAATCGCGATTCGCACAAAATCCGCAATTTCCCTTTCACGTTGTTTCGTTCCCTTTGACATTTTGCTTTACCAATTTGAGTGCAGTATCAATGGCCGGTTTCATTAGGTGACAAATTTTGACAAATTTTTGCACTCAGCTTATTCGCCAGCAAACTGCAATTGAAGCAGACTGCGATTAAAACAACAGCAGTTTTAGTATGCAAGTCTTGTATTGAGTTGGACAAACTCAAATAAATTGATCGGTGCTTAATCTCTTGAATTGATATTAATTGAGAATTGCACAAAAAAGAAGCGATCGCCTAAAATTGTGTGTAATGAAGTTTTAAAGACTTCGTAACCCGTCCAATAAGCTTTGATATAGAAAAAGCTCTTGACTGTGACTCAATAAGTTTACGTGATGTAGTGTCAAAAATTGCAAATCTTCCGTGGAAAAGTGTAAAATTCATTTTATTGCTCTATTATCCTCGAAACGTTCCTACTAAGTTTTGTTGTTTTCCATTTGCGTTATTCCTCTCTCTCTCTCTTGTGGTCCGATATGCTTCCAGACCGAATAGTTTGCCATTAGGTTTACAATGCAGTTTTCAAAAGATAAAGAGAGAGAGAGAGAGAGGGGGGCAGTCGGAATAAAAAGAATAAATCAGTTTTAAATATGTACATATTTTAGGATTGTTACATACATAATGACAAAGTCATTAAAACTTCGTTGCAAAAAAAAAAAAAAGAGAAAAACACAAATTTAATAATTTAATTAATTGTATTGGGTTTGACACGAACAAGCGCAAATTAAACATGTTAAGTTAAATTATTTAAGCTCACACATGAATGGTTCTCTTAATGGCTCATAAAATATAAAAATCTATACGCGCATTTGCATTATCATCGTTATACCGGTATATGTTTACATATATATATATATATATATATATATATATATATATATATACATATATATTTATATATATACATATATCATATGTAAGTAAGAATTATAAACAAATACTGCCGAGGATTAAAATGAAAGTTTGCTCGTCGTAAAGAAAGGAAGGAAGGAAGGAAGGAAGGAAGGAAGGAAATTTAAAACCAACATATCAACAGCGAGCATGAAACGATATTTAAAACAATATGAAAAAAAGAAGAGAAAATATTGAAAAAAATCATTGTATATGTATGGCATTTGATGATATGTCAAAAAAGTACCGGGAATCATTTACCCATTTTATTATATTACCTCGCTTAGCTTACTTAAATTGTACAAATTATTTACTTGCAGGTAAATGTAAATGTTTTCGTTTTATTAATGGACTCCCTGGCCAAGAACGGCTATTCCGAGTGGGATTCATGGGATCATATATATTAGTTAATATATTGTTAATAACGTTAAAAAGAACAAAAATTTGATAAGAAAATTTTTGATTACAAAAGCAAGAAAGTGCAAGTCTTATGATTTGAAAGAAAAATCGTTCCCGAAATTGATTTAATTTCTTTGTCTTAAGGTATTTCATATTTTCGTAATCATCCATCGGGTATATAATGATAACTTTATCGAAAAAGTATATAAATTCGTGAATGATAAGAAGCAAGACTGACTGAAAACAAATCTCATTTTGATCGTTCATCATTTCTGCCATGCGACAAAGTGACCGATTAACCTTGAGAACAATAGCTCAGGATGTCAGTATTTTTGATGAACAAGTTCCCGATACTTTGTGGAAAACGTTGCAAATCGTTTCATGTTTTTTTTTTTTTTTTTTTGCAAACCATATCCGTTTTGTAAAAAATAATGTTTTTTTTTTTCTTTTATAAGACAGTATCGATAAAAATTTGCCTAATAATACCGAGCAGTAATCGTATTTCTCGGTTAGGATTATCCAAGCGGTAACTTCGTAAAAGGCGATTAAAGTCCAAAAAAAAAAAAAAAAAAATGAAATACAAGGATGCAATCTCAAAATTCCTGCAATAAGCAACTTTTGGTTTGGATCGGGTATAGATCGATCTCCTTTAGATGAAACTTTGTTTTGAAAAATATCGGCCAAATTTTTATTTCTTGCACGTGATATACATTACAGAGTAAGTATAATATCTAGAATTCCCTGCATTTTCCTTCCTTTCTTCTACATCATTTCTATGCACGGAACGGTTAGATGAGAGAAGATTCAAAAAATTGCCTCATACCAGCATATAAATGTTCAAATTTTCAACGAGCGAGTTCTGTCGAGAAATTTTTGAAAATTGCGAGGTCGTTACGTGGGAAGTTGTCGAAAAAGTTGATTGATCTAAATCATGTTCAATAGCGTTGATCCTTGCGTCAAAGCACGTTAGTGCCCCACGTTTTATCAAAATATCGCAAAAATTGCGAGCTGTAGCTTGCATGCAAATTTACATAGATACGGACAGACAGGCTTAGCGAATGATTTTAAATCGATGGGTATAATAAAAGATGGGTCCATCTTAATTTCTTGCGGGTGTTACATACACCCGCGCAAACTCAGTATACCCTGCACCACAAGCGCTGTAGGGCGCTGTAATTGACGACTTGTTACATAAAACGTGCCTATGAAATTTTACGTCTTTGTCTAACACCTTTTGAGATTAAGTTCGTACCAATGAATTGTGTTTTTTCGGATAATTTAGTTAATCATTTATAGTATCCTTCTGGTCTTGTCCGCTCGAATAATACAATTCTTCAACTTCTTCGACTCACTGCACTTTTTCATCTACAAACAGTCTACTTATATAACGTCTTACAAGCAAGACACGAGTCTGGTTTAAATTCAGTGAGACATTTTTGTATTAATGTCTTTTTCCGCGAAATGTTCTGCGAGGTGTTGTTAATCGTTTTATCGATTCACCACTTGATACTTGGTGTTATTATGCCTTAGAAAACCGGTTAGTTTTCGTGCAGCCCCCTTTTTTTTCTATCAAAAGTGGAGTTTTTGTAATAAAACTTTAAAATAAATAAATCTTATAAAGGCGGTAATTAGTTTTATTTGTGAAATTTTTGAAAATTTTAAATATTATGTAAAAAGAGGCTTGTGTGTACGTATATGTAGGCTATTTGTGTAAAAAAAAAAAAAAAAAAAAAAAAAAAAAAAAAAAAAAAAAAAAAAAAAAGAATCACGTAAACTATGATTACAACGAGCGAACATCTTTCCGTGTGCATGTGTGAAACTCAAAATTAAAATGAAGCACTGAATGAAACCTTGATGATAAGACGGATGTATTAATCATGATTAATAGCTAAGGATGTGAATATTTCACATTATCTGGAATCAGAATTAATTCGAAACATACATGCACACTAAAACTTAAAGGGAAGGGATGACGATTGAGATAATTTTCGTCATAATCAGGGAACCACGGTTGGCTCATCGTTTCTCAATCTCTAATTTTCAAATTCTAATATGAGTGTAAACACCTTGCCAGTCAAAGTAAAATTTCCAAAATCGCACCTACAAACTCATCAAATTAAAATGTAAATCGTCGCTAGATAGGCTTTCTAGCGTATCGTCGGCGTACGAGTTGTATTAAAACGCTTTGTAGCAAATTTTCAATTTTATTCACGTGTATGCAGCTTTATATAATTTGACCTTGCATATATATATATATATATATATGCATGTAGTATGTGGTTGGATAACATTTTGGAAATGAAAGTAGGTCAGCAAGGGGGTGCGATATTATGCATAAGTCCGTTAAAGGCATGCTTGCAAGAAATAACGCAATAACTAAAGAATATTACGACTCGTCTCATACTAATGATATATTCGAGCACATCCTTGTTATTGTATTTTTCATAATTATGAGAGACTGAAAATTACTCTCTGCCTTTCATTGCTATGAGAATTCGACAAAATTTTCAAATTTTTTTTTTTTTTCCCTTTACTTTCTCGTTTCTCTGCTCTTCTTCGTTTCCTTTTAAAGTTTAAACTGTTGTATAAAATATAAAATGTCGTTTATTATCGTTCGTTTGATGGTATAAATGGACCACAGACGCAAACACGCAGAAAATCTATAAAACAATGAGTGAATGAAAAATTTACTTTAACTTCCTGCACGTTTAACAATGCAGCAGCCCTTTGGTCCCATCGATGTATTAAGCAAATGCATATAAAAATATATGTACGAACGCACATAGACGCACGCCCACGTACACCGAAGGATTTAATGTCCTGCTGTACTTTAAATAACAAACGGTAGAAAGAGCCAATCGTTTTATGGCTTCATTTTAATGTTTTATGTACGGTATTCATGTACAATAGTTTAGTAGCAACGGTTTGTAAAATTGCATTCGACCTTGTATGCTTGTTCTTCTACTCTTTCTTTTATTTATTTCTTTTTTTTTATTACACGCATTCTTGGAAGATGAAAATATATTAAATTTCTTATTCGATTTGTAACAATTTAGAAAATGCGAATTCAATTCGATTGCAAAACAAAGCTCACTTTTGTATACTTCCGTCCGTTCAACACAATCGCAAACATCGAAACGTAAACGAATTGAACTTCTCTGGTGATATGCATGCCTATTGAAAACCCGTACACAGTAAAGACCTAAAGTAACTTTGAAACAAAAAAAAAATAAAAAAAAATCTTTGCATTGATCAAGCGATCATTTTCCGAACGCTTAGGCTTGTTCATTGCGATAATAAGTACATAGAAGTCGCCGCAAGGCTGATAAAGTTTTCTTTTTTTTTTTTCTTTTATCACAAAAAGTAAAAATTTTCCTGATACCTATGTTCGTATGCATGCTTCGATATATATGTAGAAATATTTACACGGGCGAGTCTATATGTATATATACGAAAAGAAGGGGGAAAAAAACACAGGACAACAGGAGAACTCTTTTATATACAGATGGTAGAATATTTACAGACGCACATATACATACATACATACATACATACATACATATATGTATATACATATATACATGTGTTTGGCTTTAAATATTTCACTGGAATTGTATATATTTTCTGGTTTACAATTATTATTCCTTTGACGAGGCGAGTTAAAAATCGAAATTGAATTTTTGTAACCTGTTCAAGTGTTGTGCGCGCGTATCATGCTCGGGATTTATTCAAGCAATTACTTAATTGAGATACGGAATACGATCTACAAAGTGAACATTATATTATCTATACATACATGTGTGGATATTTAGTTTGCTTGTGTTGTACATCAATTCTATCTATCTGTGGTCTCTATATATTTTGAAAGCCACCTTTCAACCAAATTGTATTGATATATAAATGAAAGCACAGAAAAAATGAAAGAGGGCATAGATGGAAAGTAAGGTTACGAAAAAAATGTTACATACAATTTTTACATTTACATATCCTGAAATTGGTAGCATGCTTACGTTATCGTTCTGTTTGTACTATGTATAGATGTCGTATTGTAAGACAAACGTTTTTTTTTTTAAATTTACTCCATATGTTGTCGACACATCCTCAATACCATAGAACATCCTAGGTTTTTAGGTGAACATGCTTAACTGCAATGATAATGAATGAAATTGGGTTAGAGTCACGTTCACAATGAAAATTTTGATATGAATTCTTTTATAAAAAGCCCGATGTAATGTTGCATCGTGCCATCATTTTGGTGAAACACGATATCGCAGGTATACCAATCATTCCTTCAAATCATCATAATAAGACGTCATGATCTGTTAGCAGATATAATTTGAATTTATTTGATAGAATGAATTATTGACAACTTTCTAGGCGTAGGCGGCTGCGTTATTCTTTCATTATTTTGCGTTTCCATGTTTTTATGAAATCATTAACTGTATATACATTTCATTGAAATTCTTTTTTTTATCAGATTTTCAATTGCTTGCTTATTGTAACAATTGTAAAGAACGTAAATAGTTATATCCGCCCGGCCGTAAAGTTGCTGTCAGTGAAACTGTTTTTTTTTTGCATGACTTAAAAGTATTATTGACGTGCGTATAAAATCGAATTGAAGCTTGTATCTGTGCGCGTTTCCCTTCCACTTTATGCAGAGTTGATGTACAAGTTGCGGATAACTTCTTGATTATTTTAGGAATATGCATAAAATTAGTGAAATGGAGTGAAAACCGTTTAAATTTCGGTTTCATTCACATAAGACGCCAAACAATAAGTCTGATGAAATCATTGATAAAAGATCCATATGATCTCTAGTTTAGTACTAGCTTTCAAGCGAAATGTATTAAAATTTCATGACCGTCTGAGAAATTGATTTCCAAGTTATTGTTACTTCAGGAATGCTACTTTCGATAGCCTTCGAAACGAAATGAAAGATCTCTGACTTTCGTTTGTTGATTAAACATCTTTGATCTTTGATGGGAAAAAATACCCGTCGTTAACAATCAGTATTAATTTGAAAGATGTTATGGCGACTTTTGTGCGTTGGAATTTGTCTGCTAACTGCATTCAAACCGATGGACAGCTGGTCGCCTAAATTCCGCATTACTTTCAAAAAACGTAAAAAAAGTGCACAAAATCGTTTTGGAAGACTCAAGTACTGTTTGGCGCTGTTTACTCGAAGTAAGAAGGTTTTTGTCATGCGATACGGGACATGGGCTCATCACGAATCAACAGATATGGGCGAGAGCCGTTCAAAACGATCGAAAATGTAGTATCGTTAAGCATCGATTGCAATTTATAAATTAATGCTCAAAATGAATGCTGAAATGTTGTTACGTTTCTTTTGAAAGCTGGGACTGTCAACAGTGTTGCCATATACGTTTTACACCGAGGACTTATCCAGCGAAAATACTTTTTTTCTGTATGAACATCTAGGAAAGTTCCGTAATAATAATAAAATTTAAATACTAACTTATTAAAGTTATTAAAGCAATTAATGAAAATATTCTTCAGTAGTTTGGTTGGTTTTTTAACTGCTATCAGCGTGTTTTTAAATATTTGTTGCACACTCTCCCTTAAAATTTTTTCAGTGATAATAAAGTGTGTATATATATATATATATAATACTTTGCGATTTTTGGGATTATTTGAATTTCGCACGTGAAACATGAAGAGTTGAGCAAAATTGCAGACAGATTTGGAATGGAATAATGAAAGTCCTTGAAATATATATGTATATAGTTGTTTAAAAAATCGTTCCAAAAATTCTTCGACTTTATCGTTTCTTTCTCTTCTCACGCATAGAAAAAAATGAGAAATTTATTGCATTTAAGGAGGATTGAAGGAAACAAAAGTACTCAAGGTCGAGGTCAATTTATAACTAAAATTTAAATATAGGGTTAATATTGTGTGCAAGCTGCAACTCAAGTCGTCCGATTGATGTGAATGCTTTAACCCAAGAATATTAATTAAAGATATGAAAAGTATTTTAAGGCGATGTTTTTGGAAAATTTGGGAAAATTGGAATCGCTTTAGCTTCGAATAGCAAAAACGTATTTCACAAAAGTCACTAATGCCATAGCATAAATTTAATGTGAGTTAATATTGACAATCGTAGCAAAAGAGAGAAACCAAAAATATCCTGTGATCAAAAGTAATATGAGATGATGTGCGTAGAGTGATGTTTTTTTCACTGAGAAAAAAATTTATTTAAGTACATTTTAAACAATGTTGATTATTTTTCAAAGGGCAAATACCATCTAGTGAGTCTTATGACAGTTTGCAGTTACGACGCATTCCGCTTGTTAGGCTCCGAAACTAATGTTTAAAATAAGGGATTATAGAAAATTCATTCAGGCCTATATTTTTCCAGTCCTCTATCGTTCACATTCTGGAAAATCGATAATTAAGATAATAACTTCGCCCAAGTTCCGAATCACTCATAGCTTGCCTAGATGTAGAAAACAAAATAACAATAATAGTGAAGCAAACTGGAAGGATTTTAAAGTAAATACAAAATGCTTGCAAAAACTATTTACAAACATAAAACATAAAGTTAAGATAGTAAGTTTATTACAATCCACCATGCGTCAGTCAGACGCACGCAAAAAAAAAAAAAATAAAAAAATAAAAATACGGTGCGATAATCGGCAGTCATTTTGCTACGATATGCTTTCAATTTGAAAAAAAAAAACAAAAACAAAAATCTTCGACATTTGCACAGTGAATTATTTAAAAAAAACGCAGACTATCCCGGTTTCGCTCTAAGGCGAATAAAGATTTCTTCTTTGTTGACTGTTGCAATTGATTTCGAGTATTCCAATGGGTATACTTCGCTTTATTATATATAATATATACCCAAATACTTATGATATAGAGTCATATACAAATACCCGCATTGGTGTGAATTGAAAAGTTCGTGGAGTAAGAATTGTAAGCCTTTAAAACTTTGTAGTTCAAAAATGATTCTTATTCCTCAGTTAATTCACTTTTATGCTCAATACGTTCGCTTTTCTTTCTTCTTTCAGTCCTTTTTTATTAAAATTGCTTTACTCTCATTTATTGAGGTTTGCCTATTTACGATCATTCTTTGATTAAAATTGTTTTAATATTGAAATTTTTCTTCATTTTGCGAGTAGATCAATGCATGCCTGTGCAATGCCTGTGTGTAGTGCGTCATGCAGTTATTCCAGTAACTTGTCTCTAAAATCGAAGCTTCTTAATTTGATCATGACACAAGCGCTACCATTGTCTCTATAATATTTTTATAGCTTTTATTTGGATCAATCACTCACGGAATGCCCTTTACACGAGTAACAAGGCGATGCCCATAAAGAAGTGAAGAAGTAAGATAGAGAATGCCCTCCTCCTATAAGGTGTGCGCCCGCTCGCCTTACCGATCGAGCACTCGCTACAGGCTGGCTGGCGATCATACACCCCACTTCACTAAACTATGTTCTATCGGACTTGATAGTTGGGCCTCTGAACTACTTGGCAACTTTCGCATCCGCTCGGTTTGAAAATTTTGAACGTAAAAAAAAAAAAAAGGTCTTTAGTTTTATATTCGATATATTGTCGCTGCACAGATCATATAGTTATTTCTGATCGTTGAAGTGCAGACGACTTTAGTAAATTTTGCTTAAAATTAATTGTGTTTCGTTCTCAGCTCTAGGGAGCTAATAATCTCTTTAATAAGTTTTTTGTTAGACGGCGACCGCTGGCGTCTTCACTTAGACAAGGGTGACGATTCTTTTAGTAGCTACTACTCCTTACTCAGGAACTGTTGTTTTTCTGAAGCATCAGCTTTCTTTAAAAGATTCACTATTCGTCAATAACTTTTATTGCCTTTAATTCTTATTTCTTTTTTTTTCACAAAAAGTTTAATTACAGGAATTACGTTTTTAATTCTCTTCATTTTAAGAAATAATGCAACGCAACATTCCTTGACGAATTGAAGGCATATACATTGTTAATTAGGCAACTATGTAATTATTGAACAGATGAAGGGTAAAACTTCAATGTAATATTTAAGTCTTTGTAAATATTACTCCGCGGATTTTCCAATTGGCAAAGTAAAACGTATCGCCATGAAAACGTATTTGTTCATAAAATTTTTTCCAGTTTTTTTTTTTTTTTCCATACAACTGATATACGAATGGTTTATACATTGTATATATGCAAATATATGCATGTATGTACAATGTATGTACAAATATTTAACAGGAGCTTAACAAGGTTTCCAATTTTCATCGTCCCCGTGAAAAGAAGCTTTTTTATTTGCTTTTGTGGTTATATATATAAAAAAAACAATTAATAAAATGTAAATATATATGTATATAATCTGAAATAAATAATTGTTTAATTTAAACTATAAAAAAAAAATAAAAAAAAATACAAAAACTGGGATCAAATGGAAAATAAATTGATGTAAACGATGGCTACATTTAAAAAAAAAATTTGTAAAAAACGCCCCTGATATATATGTCAATGTGTTATTTACGTTTGTTTCATTTTACTTGTTTCCGTTTTCTTTTTGTTTTTGCATCGTACGTCTGTCTACCTTATATTTATTAGAATTTGTGAATTAGAGCCTCACCCCTTTTAAGCAAATGAGCAATGAAGGGGGAAAAGAAAGAGAAATAATTCAACAAAATTATTACATAAAATATAAATTATGTACATAATTTACTGGATCATATCGATCGAAAAGCCATATTTATATTTATTGTACTAAAGCTGAGAGCATCGTACAATGATGATGTTTGCAAAGAATACTAGACACTTTTTGTTGTTTTTAATAAGAGCGAATAACTTGAGAGTATTTTTTGCAATCAAACTCAAGAATAAGAATAATTTTCATATAATTTTAAATGTAACTCATACGCTACCGGTTTCCTTCTTTTGTTCTAGACATGTCTGCAAGTATTCTAACGAGTCGCGAAAATTCACATATGGCAATGAACTTCGAATTTGGCAAAAATATTGTAGGCTCCTACACTCAGCTTAGCGTTGTAAGTGCGTCAGATCGGTCGAAGAATATGCCTATACGTATAATAAAAACCGAGATCATCTCTATTTTCGAAAGGAAAAAATAACTCGAGTTTTTATTTTTTGTTTATTACTCGTAAACTGGAACTGGCGATAAGATGTTCGACATATATATTGCGTAGATGATCTCCCATATAGATCTCAAGGTAAATCCATCCAATGTCATCAAGTATTGAACTTAATTTTTGGTTTTTTTTTTTCGTAAGATTAGTGGAGTGGATATAAAAGTTGCGGCTATAGGTGCATACACTTTCTGCTTTTTTTTTTTTTGGTTTACAAAAAGTAAACAAAGAAAGACGAAATTGTAAATGAACCCCAAAGGCTAATACAATTGAATACAATTCGAATACAATTGTAGAGCCAAACTAGAAACATTTGGAGCGAACGATACAATTTGACAAGCACGAAACATAATTGACGAATAAAAGAGCCGCAAATATATTTCTGTGAATGCCAGTGAAGACATTTTCAAGGTCATTGAAAATTATTTGTATGGTATACGAATCTCAAATTACCGGTAAAAACTGTGTCTTCAAAATTGAAATGAAGGCTTGATAACAAAATCTTTGGCGTTTTAAACGCTCTTTTCCCGAACCTATATTTTCTGTAATTTAGTGTGCGACAGGATTTTTCTATTTTTATTTTCATTGTTTTATTATATTGAAATTTCAACTGCAGCTCCAGAGTAAATAAAAATTTGGCCACAAATCAAAATTCAAATCGGTTTCAATTAAAATTTTAATTTGCTGTTGGCAGGTGTATAAAATTGTAAGGGTGAGTGTGTGTATATGCCTTTTAGCTGTACAGTAAGAAAAAATCAAGCAAAAAAAATTCATTCTTCTCCATGCGCTACCGTAACTTTATGTTATGCATTCAAAAAAAATGAGGAAAAAGGGTGCTTTTACACTAATGTACGTCATGTAGCTTGCACTGCCCCCTAATAAAAATCTAATTACTAAGAAATTTCCTCGTATTCTTTTGAAATTAAATTCAAAAACATGATGTCATTTTGATTGCATACAGGTTCAAATCATCCTTCAAGCTACGCCATGTTTTGAGAATGCAAGATGGAATTTTAATAGGCTCGTCTGTCCAGAAAATAAGATCAATTTATTTATTTATTTTTGTTTAAATCAATTTTTTTAGTATTCCAAATTTATTTCGTTGCCTTCAACGTAATTCGCAAACTCAAATACTATCCCCTGTAACTAACTGATAGTGTACAAGCCGACGACAATCGAAGAAAACTATTAACATGACAGTGATTTGTGAGCGACGTATGCGACGTAGCTTTCTCACTCTTGCCTCATCTTTTCCAAGATATTCGGTTGATTGACTGGTTGGTTCCGGATCGTATGCATGGAGAGTCAACTCTCATCTCATTTGATTTCGCAAACGAAATGCAATGTCTTTGTTTAACAAAATCATATCGAAAAATCGAAAAGAATAATTTTTGTGTCGCACAAAAGCCAGCGCAAGCGAAACACTAATGACGTTTATGATATGAAAATTGACATACGCACACACACACACACAAGTCACAAGTAAGAAAAAAAAATAAATAAAAAATTCTGATATTCGATAGTCGCGTTACTTTTTGGTCACAGTATTACATATCTTCGTTTACGATATATAGAAGTTGAGGGCGTATATAATTTATCTGTTTTTATATAGAATTATAAATATTTACGCAAAAAAAAAAAAAAATCAATTGGAAAACTTGCATAAGCAAACAGATCAAATGATTGATATGTGCACATGTGAATATTCGCAGGTTTTTTATTCATTTTAAACGTATCATAACATCAATTGTAATCGTTTTTATTTTGCATTTTCCTATGATTGCGGGTATTCATGTGTTCTTAACTTTCGAATCAATATTTTTTTTATTTAATTTATTAATTATTAATGGATATAAAATTTTCTACGCAAATTTGTGAACATATTCATCTCATATTTAATTTGATTAATTTAAGAAAGAAATGAATTAAGAGTGCAAGCGGAATGTTTTAATTTTCTATCCCTAATTAATGTGTGATTTTGAGGAGATCAATAAAGAATAAATCGAAAGGTATGATTAAGTTGACATATCGTCCATTGGTTCGGGTCTAAATAAATAAATTTCTAATTTGCACATCCATTCACTCTACAAAACAAAAAAAAGTGATAAGCAAGAGATAATAAAGCAAAAAAAAAATATATATATATTTTATAGAAGAAAGGCGTAGAGAACTAGGGAAAAAAACTTTCTTAAGTGTCTTATGTTCCAGCAATGGTAATAGTGAAATGTATTGCTGAGCGAAACTAATGAAGTGAGATAATTGATAATTAAAAAATTAATAAAAACGAAGTGTTGGAATGCGAGAAAGAATGAGGAAGTAATTAATTCTCCGAAACGTGGACGTATTGCTACAACATTTTCTGAAAATAATAATAGTTACAGAATTTAAAGGAAGGGAAGAAACGGTTAAATTTATTTTCGATGACGATGTAAATAAAAATATATGAAAATTCCACTGTTGAAGTAGTTTACGGTATTCCGCAAGTAATTGTATACCATGTTGAAGATGGTTTTTATTTGATTTAAGTTTAGCAGGAAAAAAAAATCGCAAAAAATAATTGGCAAACAAGCAAAACCACTGTACCATTAAATATCCTACTGGAATTCATGTAATGACTTTTCAAAAGGAGACGTTGTATGGGCGGTGATTAAAAAAATAGTCCGTTCGGAACCATTTTCAATAGTGTTCGTCGTTGAGCCAAAGCAGGTTAGTTTATCTAGCAGCAGATTAATTAGTACCGGCAGTCTGCTGGTCGAACAAGACAAGAAAACAAGACAGACAAATGGACAGACAATTTTGTGAATCGATCGGTATAATGAAGAATGCGTCTATCGTAAGTTCTTCTGGGTGAGTGAACACATCCGCACGATCTTCATGTACTCTTATATTACAAGTGGTGTAGGGTATAAAAACAGATAATATTCAGTAGAAGAGCTTATATATATCATGTATTATATGTGGGAGGAGACAAGACATACATTTACTAGAAATAACTAATAGTTTCTTAAGAAAGATACCTAGTAGTGTGACAAATTATGAAATTTTTACACGGATTTTTCTGATACTTGAATAGTATCCCAACTTATAGAATTTTCCTCGTTAAATATTTATTCAATACAACAATACTATCATCAAAAATTGATTTTTGTTGAACTTGAGAAAATCACAAATTCTGCTTTTTATACTGACTTTTGATATGATTTCAATTTCCGCTTCTCTAAACACGGCGAACAGCTTAACTAAGGCGAACTCTAACCAGTGGATATCGCTGACTTCTAAACAATAATGTGACAATAAAGAAATAATTTTGGAGTAGCGTTGTATCTGCAAAAATGGATGTTTTTTTAATAATATAGTTTAGTGTAGTAAAAATAAATTGTTTTATTAAAAGTAAAACCTATATATCGATGTAAACAATATCCCAGCAAACATTTTTTTTATTTTATTAAAAATCTTAACAATGATTGAATTTAGCTCAGAGATTACTCTGTAAGAGTTCATTTCTAGCGGTTTCTATTTCTATCGACATATAATTCGAATGTCGACCATATTTTTAGGCCATTAGATCCTTTTTCACATTTTCTTATTTCGCTCATAATACGCAGAAACTACGTGCAAAGGACCACCCAAGGTATTAATATATGTGATTCTGCTCAGATTCAAAGTTAACTCAGCTCTTAATTTATTTTTCCAGATTAGTCGTCGAGCAGAGCAAAAGTAAGTTTTTAAACATTTCATCTTCTTCGTTTCGATCATTTATAAGCTTGTCGTGATAGTAGCAGCAGTCGTAGTAGTAAGGACAATAATGGTACTAATGGAAGTAGTAGTAATAATAGTAATAGTAGTAGTAATAGTAACACTAGCAGCATTAACCGTATTAGTAAAGGCAATAGTTGTAGCAATAATGATAGCAGCGCTGGTAAAAGTAGCTGCACTAGTAGTAGTAGAACTAGTTGTAATGGTTGGCAATAGTAGTAATAGCAGTAGTAGTAGTAGTAGTACAATCAGTCGTAGTGGTAGAACAATTAGCAGCGATTGCCGTATTAGTAGTCACAGTGGTAGTAGAAACACTTATTCGTCAGGCATGTGAAATAGGAAAAGCGTACTGTACGGGTCGAGAATGGAACGGTGAGCAAAAAAATGACGTCCCTTGAGATACACTTTAAATATTACGTGTGGACGTAAGTTATAACCAATTCTTTTGTTTTTTTTTTTTTTCTGTTTTATAAGAAAATAATTTTATTCATCTATGTTAAGGACTTTTCACAGCATAACCTAAACTATTGCGTTAAACTTTAAAGCTCAAACTTCAACTGTGTGTGTTGATAAGCGTTCATAGATATCGAAATATTACCGAGAAACGATAACGAGAAAAGCTGGTAACTTTTTACTTTCACATCCATTGCATATATAGTTTGAAAATCGACTCGTTATTATGAAGCGTATTAAAGATTGCTTGCGGCAGCGGTAAGCGATAGAATAAATTATGTCTTCATCTCCGATTGGCCAGAGAATAATTTTATTTCATAAAAATTGATTTGATGAACTATTAGCAAAATGTTGATAGGGTGTGTCGAATGCTCGCGTTTCAATAAAACAGTTTGTATCGCATATATTTGGTTATATATACTTTTTATAACATTTTCCTATCCAAACATTTATATTGGCTGTCAAAATAGCAGCCGTTCGCGAATGCGAATAGAAATTTTCTTTTTTATAAAATTTAAAACAGTGTGAAAAAACGAAACGATTACTTTGTGAAAATTAAAACGCTCTCTACTATGATTAAATTTGTAATAAATTGTTGTTGGTGTTGTAGTGTTTTAGTGTTTACACTTTGATTTAACATTTTTTTCTTTTCATTTTTGCTAAAAAAATCATCAACGTTCTATTTTCTTTTTTCTCTTATTCCCATTTTCAGTTTTTATTATTGCATTCGATTCACGCTATGGTAAATCTATATGATGATAAATTGGATTTTCTAAGTATATGAAATTTTAATCTTGAACTTTGTACTCGTTTTTTGGAAAACTAATAAAGTTGACAAGAGAGACACTGAAAAGAAAAGTAACCCCGAACAGTGATATGTAAACGCTCGTACAGAAGGAAAGTCATTAAGAAATACGCACACTTATGCGTTCGTATATATTGAGCACAAAAACAAACGTGCGCTTATGTTGGTAACTGTGTTAATGTTAAAGATCACTTTAAGGGATTCTATAGCTTTTTGTTGTTATAATTGAATCAAGTTTTACTATCGGTATAATATAATTTTGCTATACGTATGGAATGATAGATGAGAAAGCTACGCCAACGCTAGTTATGCTCCAATACTCCTCCTCCTTATTGCTTTTGAGACTATAAAATATTTTCAATTGTTTATATAAATGCGTATCTAATTAATAGGAGAAAAGTGTTGATATTTACATTGGAAAAATAATGGATGATATAAAAAGTCGCCGCGGTTGTCTTGGTCTTCTTTTGAGCTTCTTTTTGTAGCCTGCTCTTTTCAAATGATTCCTGTCCAAACTGTCACGTGCTCACGTGTTTATTGCCCCCGCTATTTCCTGACAGTTTGCACGCCGGTCTTGCTGCAGCAGTTGCAAAATTGGTCGAGATCTTTTATTATTACTATTACAGAATTAATAAAGATACTCGTGAGAGATATTGTCAGAGGCTTCTTTTTTCAATTACTGTCATTCGGTTATAATTAAAGCAGATTTTTTGAAGTTTGAAGTGGTTTCGTTGTACGGCATCCTTTTAGAACGCAAGGATATGGATACTGTGAAGAGTTCAAGGAAGTCTGAAAAATTTGTGATTGATTTAAATCCTTTTCATTGGTCTTTAACGTTGACGAGCGAGAAAAACTGTTTGGTGCTTGAAGGTCGTTAGGAATGAAGGAATAGGAGATTAACTAAAGTAATGATAAAATTTCTTTCATAATTTTTCAGGCTCGACACCCGTCGACCTTCGACTTTCGACGTGTTTTAAATCATTCAAATCAACAGAAGAAAATTCGCTGTCCATATAATACTCAGCTCGTAAAAAATGCATCGAAGCCTGGCTTAAGAATTGCACGGCGGAGGCAGGGATCTCTTTTGACCTTGTTGTTGTAATTCTTACTTATTCGGTTACTCATGCGGATCTAAATGAATGTAATTCAATGTTTTTACTACGTTTTATATCAATTCTTAATTCATTTTCAATATTTTTACGTTCTAATACGAGGGGCACATTGTAATAGTTACGGCAGAGCAGGGAGAAAGGCAACTAGAAAGACAAACGGTAACTACACGAGAGAAAAGCGAATTGTACAGACAGGCATACACACAGTTGCTAGCGGACAGATATACTAGAGAGGATGGCCAATATACGGAAATCGGTGAATAGATTTATGTTTTTTCTTTGTTGTTGTTGCTCTCTTCTCCCGCTTTAACTTTGTTATGTTAGCTGAGCTAAGGCGTTCCTATCTTTGAATACGTATACGTGAAAAACGTATAATCGTACCTTGAAAACAAGTCGAAAATATTCGGAAACTTATTAAGTAAGTCGTAGTTTAAGGCGTACAATTTTACAATTAAGTAATTAATTATATTAATTTTTTTTCGTTTTATACAAAAATTGTTTTTGCAAAATAAATGTAAATAAATTGAAAAATAAAAAATGTTCATAATTTAAAGCACTTCGTAGCGTTCGTTAATAGAAAATTTAAAAATTTACAATATGTTGGTACTAAGACAGGTAAGGTCGTCTTGATCTAAGTTGAACTTTTATTTTATAAAGTTTATTAAAAAATTCTACCTCCCTCCCTCTCTCTCTCTCCCTCTCTCTCTCTTTCTGATAACAGAAAACTTGACTTGGGCGGGTTGAAAGTCAAAAAAACTTTAGAACAAATGTCATGATGTAACCTTGAAAAGCAGGTGAACGTCAAGGAATTAATCGAGTTAACCTTTGCGCTATAATACTTGCACTTAAAAAGTTTTATCAGGAAAGTTTTATTGGTTAAAAAAAATTGTTGTCTAGAATTTCGAATCCCTACGAATTGAAATCAAATCAATTAGAAAGATGTAAAAACGGTGTAGTGAGGTAAATACCTTACACCATTTCGCCTAATGCTGTTATTCATTACTTCAGAAAGAGGTAAAAACGGTGTAGTGAGGTAAATACCTTACAACTTTTCGCTTAATGCTGTTATTCATTACTTCAGAAAAAGGTAAAAACCGTGTAGTGTTGGTAAATACCTTACAACTTTTCGCTTAATCGCACTTATTCATATAAGGACTTTTCAAAACGAGCGATGTAGTGTGAAAAGGTGCTCTGATCCAAATCATTTTCATTGGCGTTCGTTTTTGGGGCACATATACGTCAGTGCACTAAATTTCATCAGAATATTCTAAAAAATTACATCTCGTAGATTGAAAACCGAATGCAGAAAACCGGACAAACAGACCGATTCAACAAGTGATTTTGAATAAATTGGTATAATGAAAGCTACATGTATCTCATGTTCTTTTGGGTGTGCCATGCACTCGCACAAACTTCATATACCTTCGTACCAGCGATGGTGTAGATGAGTAGGTGAGCACTACTATGTTATGCAGAGCAAAAAAATAGATCGATTTTGAATTGAAAAAATTTCGAAATCTCATTCTCATTGCAGTCGAGAAGCCAACGGTATAAAATAAACTGAATTTGTATAAATGAAAAAAGTATTTATTCAACGATAATTTTTGTTCTCGATAACTTATGCCGAGTTAGCTAAAATTTTATGTAAAACAATTCAACATTAATTAATGTTTTATTGAAACGGCATTAATAATGCTTGGTAAATTTATGCAAAATGGGAAAAAAGGAAATAAAAATAATAATCGGAAACAATAAATTAATTAAATGCATACACAAATGTAAACATAAAAGTTTATATAATTTTGTCTGATTCTTTTTTGTTTGCATATACGTGAATTTTTCTCTTACTTTTATGAAAAAAAAAAAAAAAAAAACAAAAAACGATTAGTAAAATTTTACATAACCAATAGATGCGTAACATGACCAATTGATTTTTTGTTGCCGTTGTTGTTGCTACATTTGTTTTTTTTTAATTTTAATTTCACGGAATATAAAGAAGAAAAAAAAATGTATTTAATTCAATTGCTTATTGGTTCGTTGCCGATTTCGTTAAAATATTCAATTTCTCTTATTTAACGTATCGTGAAAAATTGAATCCGCTTATCATAATAACGATACATATCCGTATGTAACATTTCAAGGAAATTGTGGTCATTGATAAGAATAACAACTGTGAAGTTTCTAATGTGAAAAGCGTATGGCAAGAAAGAAAGAAAGAAAAAAAGAGAGAGAGAGAGAGAGAGAGAGACAGAAAAGGAAAGAGAAATTTTATATACTAAATCAGAAACACGGGAGGAAATTGCAAGCACCAGAAAAATAGGCAAAAACCCATTTAACAACTACATCATTGAACTGGAAAACATAAAAAGAAAAAAGTTCACCTTACAGCGCATCATGGATACCCAACGTTTTAGACAATTTACACAAATATCACATAGGTTGTTAGTAGTAGCATTAGTAGTTGTAGCAGTTAACTCAAAATCAAAATCAGAAAGCAACTTTTGAGTTTGCTTATCAATTCATATCCGGTGTTCGCAAGCAAGCATTCTGCCAATTTTCAGCCGTGAACGAAGTAAGCGAAATTTTCACTTTAGCCTTTTATTTACGCATTTAATGAATACTCGGAATTCGTAATTTCACAGGAGGATGGTCTAAATACTTTCGGAAACTTATATTGATTTCGTTGCTTATATCTTGCATGATATGATAAACGAGATGATAAAGCAAGTGTATACTGAACCGCGGCACAAGAGCGTAAACGTGGGAGTACTTAGTGGAGCTTCTTTCTTTATGCATTTATGCAAGCACATATTCAAAGCGGATATATTATCGTGATATCGCCATTACTAGGCACTATTTGCTCACGCATTTTTATTTCGGACGTACGTACGTACGTACGTAGTTATGCATTAAACTGACTGAACAATTAGGCCACAATACAATTCCTATGCTATATAACGTGTTTAAACATGCATGCATAGAACGATGAAACTCTTATGTATATTTTTGAGAGAGTTAAACTCAACCGCACACCAATACCGATATACAAAATTAAAACTAAAACTCGCACTACACTAAATTGAACTAAACTGAACAAGGTTATGTATATTGTTGTTGTTGTTGTTGCTGTTGCTGTTGCTGTTGTTGCTGTTGCTATTGCTATTGTTGTTGTTATTATTATTCTTATGGATCGCAAAACGCATTAAATTTTACTTTCAATAGCGTTTGCATTATATAGTTGAACTAGTAAATCCATTAATGCGTATATAACGACACGTAGACACACGTACACGTAAAATACTATATCTTTAGGGATTTTAGTTCAAACTTGCGTATAATTTCAATTAAATTTATAAACAAAAACTAATTGGGAGAAATAAGAGAACAATTTTTATACATTGAAAAAAGGAAAAAAGGAAAAAAGGAAAAAAGAGAAAAGTGAAAAGTGAATAAAGAAACAATTTTTGTATTCGGTCCCGTTAATAATGTTCGATGTTTTTCAAAAGGCAACAAAACACACTAAATATATATATTAAATCGGTGATCTAATGCAATATATTAACAGCAATCAAAGTCGCTCTTTCGGGATTTGCACCAAACTTGGGCGTACTTTGAATATAAACGAGCGCCACTGAATGCTTTTAATTGTAATAAAATCAATAACGATATGGAAATGTGTTTGTCGTAGAATAACAAAGTGATTTAGTGATTCAGTTTCACCAATGAACCATGACTCGAAGGGGGCGAAAACAAAACATGTCAGGTGTTTTCCGCTTTTGAATCCTAAGTTTGGGTCAAAGTTAAGTGATCAGTGTACGCACAGTAAACGCGCATGCACGCAAATACACGCACACACAGGCACACATACCGCATATGTCAGGAAGCGATAATTAAAGCCTGCGGGACGACATACAAGTTGGTGCAGAAGAAAATGAAAGATGGCACACCCCAGTAAACCCCATGCTCCGAGAAATTTTGTCATCTCTGTTTCCACAGGGACTGCCCTGTACTGTCGTAGATTACCAGAGCAGAGAGGAGGATCCAGTTCTAGTAATCACGGCAGGAGAATTGTTCGAGTTTAGCAAAAGGGTGGCAGACGGCGTACCAAATGCCGCGGTTAAGGCAGCGCTTCGAAAGAGGCCGGCGATCTTCGGCAGGATATTCCAATCATGTCTTGAAGAGAGGACGATAAATGGAAAATACAAAAGATGGCAAAAGATGGATAGGCCGCCTAACGAGTTGTCGTAGAAAATTGGGTGCTCTTTCGGAAAACTAGTACGGATTCAGAAGATCGCGGTCCGCAATAGACGCCATTAGGGATTTAGTAGCAACGACACCAGAGGCTGCAGCTGGCGAGCATTGGAAGGGCGGCGATAAAAATTATTGCACTGTAATTACGCTGGACCTGAAGAATACTTTCAACGCGGCGGACTAGGGTCGCATTTGCATGTCCTCATAAGAATGAGTGTTCACATGTATATGCTCGACCTAATAACGAGTTACTTCTCAAGACGAAGGTTTCTGTACGAGAGCGACAACGATACGGAACGGTATAGGGCTACGGCAGACTTTTGGAACGTTAAGTACGATGATGTATTGAATCTGCCAATGTCGAGCGCTGTGCTGATTGTGGGTCTTGCAGACGAAATTGCTCTCGTTATCGTGGCTAAATACATTAGAGAGGTCGAGGAGTCGGCAGCGAGATAGACTTAAGTGTAAAAGCATGACTAAACGTGGAGGGATTAGAGCTGACTGAACATAAAACCGAGGTCGCGCTCATAAGCAGCCAAAAACGTGCCGAAAATATGTACGTGGTGGGTAGGCACATCATTCGAGCTTCTACCACACTTAAATACCTTGGTGTGGTCATTGAGAACCGGTTAAGCTTTACGTAATATGTTCAGTATACGGTGGATAAAATGGCCGGATTTCAATCGTCTTTGACGTGAACTATTCCTATAACTGACATCTGCTCTGTTGTACGGAAGCCCAGTATGGTTGGCAGTTCCCACTTCAGAAACAACGTATAGGAAGATGCCGAAAGTATGTCGCTTTAGTTCGCTTAGGCAGATATTCGGCTGCAATCTCGGAAGAGTTGGTCGTAGTGAAACGTCGAAGATGGGCCCAAGTGACCGTCCTCAAGAAAGGGGAGCGCTTGACAACAATTATCAGGGGGCAAGCGTGACGGGAGACTGTAACGAAAGGCGGACGGACGTTCTCAATCATCCTCAATGCAGCCAAATCAATCGGTAGATAAATCATTATCTCACACGGTTCCAAACTTGTTATAGTTCGTTTTGAAATTATATCCGACGGGTCGGACATAATTGTTCGTCAGTATGCCTGAGCTGCGTAGACGCTGAAATTCGCGAACTTTAGGGTGTATGGTAGACCCAGGTGTGGTCCACATAGTACTGTAGAAAGTGTGGCTAGAAGCCCTGAAGCTCCAGGAACTAAGACGGCCAAAGAGACAGCAGGAGGAGTTAATCCCAACAGCGTATTCCAAGCGGCCTCCGCGAAGTAATATCTAACGGTGGTCCTGCGAGGGAGAGTGGTCGACAAAGTGTGTGGGGGGTAGTTTTAGTACTAAGGCGCCACGGAAGGCGGATCGCGGAGGCATGCTACTGGTATCGGCCAACGATATCTTTGGAAGATTTCTACCTCATATGTAAAATATATTTCATCAGAGTTCAGTTGTAGCCACTTGTGTACATTCGGTTCGATCTTTCATCTACTTTCTTTTCATTCATCCGCTCTCCTCATCTTCTGCCATCCTGCCATTTGTTGATTTTTTCATGAGTTCATATGCCTCCTACTCTTGCTTAAGAGGCTATGGCAACATGTTCTCGTAGATCACGGCCTACCATTACGTATCCTACGCCACATCCTATAACATAATTACATGAATGAATTACAATGAAATGCCAGAAAGCGTGATCCGATCCAAACCATTTTTCGTAGCCTCGGTGCATCAAATTTTATGAAAAAATCCCCCAAAAAAAGTGTAATCTGTAGGCTGAACACGATATAAAACGGACAGACATAAAATGAACGGACGAGACAGAGTTGTTTAGATCAAAGTCACTTTCGGAACCAATCGATGATAGGTGAAATCCTTCTGGGCGCTATGTACATCCTTTGATATACCCTTACTTCACAAGCGGTGTAGAGTACAAACTATCAAATTCGTATTTAGGTCCTTTACGCATGAAATCTAGTAAGAATTAGTCTGTTTTTCTATTCTGTTTTCTTTATATTATTATTATTATTATTATTATTATTATTATTATTATTATTTTCTTTTAAAAAATGGTCGAAAATAAACCGCCGAATAGACAAATTTTACATAATTAATCTTGTCATTGGATCGGATGAAAATTGAAGCTTAGAAAATTATCGTTGCGGGAAGAGGGCGTTTAAAGTTTCTAATTGAAATTTTGTTCTCTTCTCAAAGTTTGTTTTCTCGTTAACATACGGTACTTGTACTACATAATTACGTGTGGTAAGGCACGAGAAAAGAAAAACTCCAAGCTAAATGTACTCCCCTGCAACAATCCATTCATCAGCAATAGTAATAAGAGTGAAAGCAAATGATTCGTATAAAATCTATTTTTATACCCTACACTAATTTTTGGTAGAACGGTATATTAAGTTTGAGCGGATATATATAGCAACCGGAAGGAGTTGAGGTCGACTCACCATTTACATTATTGAACGACTTAAGCTTCCCTATCCGTATGTCCGTCTTGGTTTCTCGTGTTTAACCCACAGGCCGCAAGTTTCAAATTATTCTGATGACATCTGGTATACCAGCATGTTTCGGGCTAAAAACGATCGCTATTGAAAATGATTCAGATCGAAGCACACCCATTTCGAGCACTTCCCACATAACGCCTTATATTGAAAAAGTTATTGTATGATTAATTATGTGGTGGTATAGGATATTTAACGGTGGGACAAGGTCCACCCTATAGCGTCGTTACTTGCTTTATAAATGAACGTTTCCAATAAGAGAGCAGCACATTTTTGTTTGATTTTTTGAATTTTCAATTTTACTGTAGAACCTTGCTATTCATTTATGAAAGGGTATATTTTTCGACAACATTTCGCATACTTATTGTTGATATTCACATTAGCATTAATTTACCGTCGTATTGCTTAATTACTTCGATAACTGATCAATTGTCCGACACTGGACACTTCATAAATAAGAGAATCCAGGGGGATAGATAATAATAATAATAATAATAATAATAATAATAATAATAATAATAATAATAATTGTAATTAAAACATTGCCTAGATACAGACACAATAACTAACATTCGTAACAAGTTTAACTTCCGTTTGTATGTTTGTCACCATCATCATCATCATAATGCAAACAACAAAACAATATTTAATATAATAATACTTTCCCACGAAGCGGTAGAGAAACAAAAGCAAAAACAAAACAAAAAAAAAAAAAACACAAAAAAGGCAAAAAACGTAATAATAAGTGAATAAATAAATAAATGAAATAAATAGCGGACGTTGTTGCGGAGTTCTGCAATGAACTTAATTCCTGTCCATTTGCGAGTTGCATGCAATTATGGTAACAATTTATTATTTAAATGATTTGTGGATTAAAACGAACTTTTCCAACTGTCGTATCGTTTTCAAAACAAAAAAAAAAAAAAAAAAAAAAAAACACAAAAAAGGCAAAAAACGTAATAATAAGTGAATAAATAAATAAATGAAATAAATAGCGGACGTTGTTGCGGAGTTCTGCAATGAACTTAATTCCTGTCCATTTGCGAGTTGCATGCAATTATGGTAACAATTTATTATTTAAATGATTTGTGGATTAAAACGAACTTTTCCAACTGTCGTATCGTTTTCAAAACATAAT
>KK502443.1:552658-582658 GCA_000688735.1 Glossina austeni
GGGGAGGGGGAGGGGGCATGTAGCTGTTTCCAAAATATCATTTTCAAATACAAACCAACAAAGTCAAATAGGTGTCAAAAAAATGAATCAGCAGTATACGTAACCCACAATCCTCGCCGCGGATTTTTGGTGTACAAATGCTAACACACATCCAATTCATACTCCTCTTCGAATCGAAATATTTCGCTTTCGCGTTTGGAGCTGAGTACCGGTGGGGCGTGGAATCAAAAGATAAGCACTTGCAACATCCCGGTTATTCTCGTGCTTACTCGCGCCAAACTTCAGTAAACAGAAGAAGGGGGGCGCATTAATTTTTTTTTTTCAAAAAGGGGGGCGCCGATACAAAAAGGTTTGAAACCACTGCGTTAGGACATTGAGTTTTAGGGCAAATCTTGAATACGCCTTCGACTTCAATCCAATCAAACCATCGTTATAATGTTCGTATCCAAATGTTACATCGTTCCCAAGTTACAAGTGCTATATATATATATACAGTTATTAATGATAACGTGCGTGATTGTTAAAGCCGAGCATATCTCGTTTAATTTTAACATTAATTTCAGTAAAATTTCTCGTTTACATTTTGCCTTCGCGAGCGGCCTAGTCCTAATAATAGTTTATATCCGTATCCAACGTATCCCATATACATAAATACGTGACAAAATTGATTGCTATTGTCTTGTTGCTCTTTGCTTTAAACTAACTAACTTGAAAAATGACAAACCCAAGTAAACCTTTATTCGTTAATGATGTGTATAAAAATTAATGAGAAACTATTTGCCTTAGATACTGTTTTTACAAACTTCTATTGTGATCACAAAATTATCTTGTCCCAGGTACTATTAAATCATGAAATTATTATATTTTGTCTCTGATATCTATCTATATATATATACTTTCATGTCAATATTTTCCATTACAGCTATAGAGTTAATCGATTTTCTTGATTTTATAAAGCAAAGAATTTGCATGAAATTTTGCGGATTTTCAGGAAGTCTTTGGTGAAGCCATTATTATTATTCTCGAAAAAAAAAAAAAAAACAAAACATGCAAGGCGTAGCAAGCATGAAAAGAAGGCCGGGAACGAGTTCACAAGGAAGAGCGCCTCGGACTATTAGCAGCAGGCACTGACGAGAACCACGTCAATTAAGCTAAACGATTTGCAGCTCAAAAATCGTCACTTGAAAGATAGGAACCTCACGGATGGTGTGGGCGTTCCATTTGCATCAAATCGAACCCATTTGAAAGTTGTTTTGTGCCTCAAATGCGTCAAATCACGATTAGTTGCATAAATACTCGAATTATTTCGTGGAAACGCAAGCATATTTCGCCAACTCGACACATATTGGCCCAAAATTACCATATTCATCTGATGTGCCACCAAGCGACTTCTGGCTCACCAGCGATACGGTTTCGACTCGATTAACGAGGCAACAGACGAATCGAAGCAAGTGTTTAAGGCAATACCGGACATACCCCTCTTCGATTATTACAAAAGTTGGAAAAACCATTGGCCAATGCGCGTGCATTGCGTGACGCGGCGAGCGCGAACGAGAATAAGTAACAAAATTTTCATTTTATTTTTTGATCAAAGTTTTCTCAATACCTTCATAACGCGCAGAAACAACCTTCAAACCCCCACAAAGTATATAAATTCTTGGTCAGTTTCAAAGTTGGAATGCCTCTACGCATATTCATCTGTCCATCTGTCCGTCAGCCCAACTATGTAGTGTCTGGGGTAAATATTTTTTCCTTTGCTAAAATGAAGACATCGCCTAAAAGGCTCTTTGCAAGAGGAATTGAAAATGGCCTGAACCGGTTAAATAAAACGTCTGAAACGTCCAGACGTCTATGCGGCGAAAACTTTTATTTTATTTGAAAGTAGAAAAAAATCACCAGCTTTTTAATTTTTTTCTTTTTTTTTTTTGGAATAACGTTGATGGGTATAAAAGGTTTAGTCGCGACCCAATATAATTTCTTTACTTGTATTGAATCCTTTTTGTCAATTGCCTTTACTACATAAGCCGCCTTTATCTTATAACAGCCCCAGGTAAAGCAGGGGAAAGTTTTGCTTGCTTTTATCATCTTTTTTTTTTTACTAGACTAATATCGTGTAACGCTGATCAGTTTTAGCAAATTTTGGATTTTCGCAGTATAACAATAATTTTTTTTTATTAATGAAAATATTCGTAAAATATTCCTTGATTTTTTTTTTTATTATTCGTGTTTACCCTAATAATCTTTATCGCTTCGCAGTTAAGAGTATTAATCGCATTTTAAGTAATTCACTATCCCATGCATAAAGAAGAAATCATAACGTAAAAAATATTTTGAAGTTCTTCATCAAATATAAGAAAGAAGCCAAACTAACTGATAAAAAAGATCATAAAACTTCTAATAAATTTCACTTCTTGATCGTCATGATTCATAAAAGAAAAAAATTATATAAATACGTGAGGCTTACTATATATAGAATAGCAGAGCATAAAAAGGACATTCACGCAACTTTTCAATTTTGCGCCATAAGAAAAAATGAATAAATGAAAGTTAAGTGTTATTAAAAACTGAAACGTTACAAAGCGATTAGCAAACGGTGCGTGGATTACGGAAGAGCGAGAAATGAAGGCTCATTCTTCGATTAAGGTAATTTTCAGCCTAATGATTTCCCAACGGATTGGTTAATTGATAAACATACGGCATTTGGGATTCAGAAAATTCGCGAGTGATTGCTGTAGAGACAAACGCATTCACAAAGTGCCGCTGTGCGATGCTGATGTCAGTTAATGGTTAATCATGTCGCGACATGTTAATTAAATTTCTTATGTCGAAAGTGCAGGAAGTGTATGCGGATGACATGTAGCTTAAACAAGACTACGTTGCCACTAATTATGGAGGATGAGTCATGCAAATCCTGCGCGAAAAAAAAAAGAAAATATTGATTTTCACTTGAAGACGCATCCTGCTGTAAGTGTTATAAACTTTGATTTTTAGCTTCAAATGTTCTTCTCATACGCTTCACAAATGAATCATTGCTGAGTTTAGTTAAGTGAGTAAGTAAAAGAGTTAATTACGTAATCGTATAATTAACTACTTTAATAATTAATAGATACACACATATAATCGAATAATTCATTAATAACACATCACGCATATGAACTACTCTAACAATTAAATCGATTAAATTAATTATTAATAATTTATTTGGAAACAACAGATTGGCTTTTAAATTGATTTCCTGAGTTTGCCGCACTTCATATAACGAAACATAATCAAGTTGATCAACGACGATGGCTTGATGGTGACGATGATGGTGATTGCATCGACGAGAGAACAGTTTAGTTTAGTTTAGTGCAGTTATTTATATATATATATATATATATATCAAGTAAATAAAATAAACGCACATAAAACATTATATACGCATGTAGGTATTTATGTATGTAAACCCGTAAGGAAATTGATATGTTTCACATTAAGTAAATCAGTAATGGCAGCAGTGATAATAACTGGAGTAACAAACATTTATTAGTCAATTCTATACAGCTATCTGAACAAAACAAATAATCACACACACACATAGGCATATATATAGACACATTTATATACATATAACTTGCACTTGCACACGCCTACACTTTTATATCTGTATACATATCCAATGAATATGTATGTGCTTCTATTGTTTGCATACAATTAACAATAACAATAACAACAACAACAATAATAACAATAAAAAAAACAAATTAGAGCTAAATATTATATTATCAAGAGAGAAATTTGAGATATATATATATATATGTGTGTGTGTGTGTGTGTGTATGTACGCGTATGCAAGCACGTGTCTGTACCTTTTAACATTCATAAGCTTAACGGAAATGATGTCCGAGTTGTTTAAGTGCTGCCATAATTGTTTGTGTTGTTGTGCATTGCTCAGGTACGGAATTTTCAAACGAATAACTTTTTTCATAAAAGAAAGGAAAATAAATAAATTTATTAGAAGGTAGAAAATATATAAAAATATATATATATAAAAATATGCTGGCAGATAGTGAAATGGAAGGCAAAACGAATCAGAAGAAGAAGAACAGATAGAAAGCCGGTTTATAAAAATATATTAAAAGATTATGGATATCAAAATAAAATTAAAGCGAAACTTTCTTTTCATATATAGTAAGATAAATGATATATTATGGAATTAATTGCAAATTATAACCCATCGAAAGGCACACACAAATGTTAAGGATTATATTAAAGATCAGATATCAAATCAACTGCATTATGATTTGATCACATAATCACTTCTACAATTTTTAGATACTTCCATTCTCTCTCATTACGTCATTGGATACGTTGCTTACTATAACGTACTGTAGAGTTGTAATAAAATCTCGCATCATATGTTCGCAGTTCTTGCGACGACAAAGTTAAAAGAAATTAAATTAACTTAAATTTTACGGCTATATAAACGTCACAATATTGATGGGAAATTTAAATTTTTCGATTGTGTGTGTGTGTGTGTGTGTGTTTATCAGGAATTTGTGTTCGCATAGGGTTGCATTGATATTGAGATTCAAGCTGAGTGAGTATCTATCGTGAGCAACGTAGCATTGGTGCGTCAAACATCCTAAAATAAGCGCGAAAAACGATGATTTCCATAGTAAAATAATGCTAACCAACGAAATTCATTTTCATTGCAGTAATTTGAAGACATAAAACTTTGTATTTTCTACGCCATTCATGCAAACGTTACAGTAATGACTGAAGCATGCTTTAGTTTCACTCATTAGCGCTTACAAATCCTTCGGGGCGTTTTTTTTTTTTTTTCTTTGAAAAGGAAAAAGTTTCTGTAGCTATGGCTATTTTTCGGTTTGTTTGGAGTTTGAAGTCATTTTCGTAAAACGTAAACGCTTTGTCTATATTATAAAACTTGATCTTGAACTTTGCACATTTTTAAAAAAAAAAATACCATCCAAAATTACTTTATAAGTAATGCACTGACAATAGTTAGAAATTTGAAAATTGGCTTTATTTAGCAGTTCGAAAGGTTCAACTTGAAGACAACTATTTGCGTATATCTGTTCGTGAGCGAAGAGAACACCAAAACAAAATTTAGTTTGGGGAATAAATATGAAATTTCTTTCATTTCAGATGAAATGTTTGTTGTTGCTCACAACTTAAACTGGAGCTAAGCAGCAAGCGCACGCCTTTTAGATAATATTTAATACATTAAATCGGTCTCGATAGCTTAAGCATTCAAAGTATAAGATCGAGTTATAAGTAACTTGCTCGATGAAGCTCAATCGAATCTATTGTTCGTAGTTAGTCACTATAGCTCACCGAAATAACAGAGTCTTTGTTTTCATTACACAAATGAGGAGTCAGTTAGTCTTCTCTCAAGTGTCTTCTGTGGTGCATGCAACTGTTTTTCTTAACCTTTGAAATGGAAAGTCAAAGAGTGTACATTGAACATGTTACGCTTTGGGAATTTAAATAAGTCAATACTGCTAAGGCGACATGCAGCGATATGCAGCGTATACGATGAAGAACTGATAACTGATTGATTGGACAGTGAGAGATTGGCTTGTACAATTCCGCCCTTAAAAGGCGGCACGTCCCTCCAACTTTGACGGCAATATTTGAGCAAAATCGAAGCCAACCAGTAAGAGGTATAGCAAAAAGGTCGATTAGCTCACAATCAACTGTTAAATTAATAAAATTGTGGAATGCAATGAACAACAAAATGAATATCTGATAAAAACGGAAATTACTTATGTCTCGACCTAATAGAAAAAGCATAAAATACTAACACACACTTACATTTGACACTAGTTGACGCAATGATCGTTTTTAAGAATAATATGTTATGATAAGAACTGGTTTAGCTACGCCTATAGAGTACTGCAACTTCATCGTAATTTCAATTAAATTTAAGGCTGACGCTTTCATTGAAGCGATGGCATTTAAACTGAATTCAGAAGAAGAATATATATAAAGTTTCTGTCTTAATAGAAAAACGAGAGTCCAGTTCATTTTTATTGTCATTTGTTTAACACATCATCCGATATTTGATATCAGAGATATATCGTGATTGATATGAAAGAAGGCATTAACAAGATCTCTCTGTTGCCGCAAAAGATGGCTTCATTTCCTTTCATGATGATGATATTAATATTTCTCCAATAAGTCTTCTATTAACACAATATCCTTATGAAATTCTTCTTCTATTAACACAATATCCTTATGAAATTTCCCCCTCAACGGTGTTATCGTCTAAACAAACAGCGGTACTGCGGTTTGGCAGTGCAATTGCTTCGCTATGCTCTTCCCACGTTCTCTCCTGGTTATGGTATTCAAAATGCAAATGTGTGTGTGTGTGTTTGTGTATTATTTACGTAATTGTGTTTATGCTTGTGATGCGTTTTATTTCTATAAATGCCACTTAATCACTGACAACATAATGAAGTCATTTACTATGTTATCTTATCTTCGGAGAGTGGTTTAATTTTTCGCTTTCAATAATTTATGAAAAATCATTTTTTTTAACAACTACAACGACAGACACGTAACATAAAACAATATATTTTATATGCTTGAACATTTATCGTATGCATTTTAGATAAGTTTTGGCAAATTGACAAATTTTTAATTTTATTTATTAGATTTTATACAAAAGTGACATTGAAAAACATGCAACACTTTTTCCATTTCGCTTTTATCATAATTTATAAGGTAATTAAAATAGTTTTGCGAATAAAATTTAAGCAAATATGCGAAATCTGCGCTTCATACAGGAAACTTCTCCAATCGCGGTCTTAACAATAGTTTGTTTGCCATGACAATCATGACTGCATGCATATATATATATATATATATATATATACAGAAGATCAAGTTAACCAATGTACACAACACCCTGAAGGATTTGAGATAGATCCATATTTTACTATGACGACCGATTCAATGGCACTATCTCAAATAATTTAAGCTTACCTGTCCGTCTGCTATTCCGTCTGGTATTCAAATCTTCCTTTCAGATAATTTGATGAAATTTGGTGTAGCAAAATGTTTTGGCCCAAAGACGGTCATTTCCCGTACAACGAGTTATTTTGCAAACTTGTTACACGAATACCTATATTAGGCGAAGTAGTGTAAGATATATAATGATGGGCCGCAAACTACTGTAGCGCTTTTAATTATTTCCACAACTCGAAATCACAGCCATCGGTATTTCTAACTTTACAAGAGAATACAAATTTACAAATCTTGTCTTTGCATAGCATGTAAAAGTCTGGATAAATTAGTTGTTGTGAACGAAACCAAAAATACAAGTTGTTTAGAGGTGCATCCCTTTTATTGTTTTCGTTTGTGGCAAAAATTCTGATAAGCTCCCGATTTCATAATTAACAAAAAAAAAAAAAAAAATTGTAAACATTTTGTCTTTATGCCTAAAAATTTTTATATTCATAATCGGTTCATATCATACCTGCAAATGATGTGATTTCAAAGGCAAACGCACACAATCGCTGGACATAAAAAATTGACTCATTTTAATCATGTTTGTCTGTCCGTTTATTTAGCTGCCGCACTTAAAATATTGCGATTGCAAATTCCGATTCTACGCATGAGGGGCTCGCCAACAACACACAACACATTAGCTGCAAAACTAAATTTCGGGAAACATGATAATTGCTGTACGTAGAACATATTGCCTATGGAAATTGTATTCGTATATTTTACGGTCGGATATATCCTATGTCTCTAAATTGTACCCATCATAGTTTTAGCACAGTTGGCATTGATTTTCACCCTTTGAATCGAAAGAATGCTAAATCGTGATAGTTGATGAAAAATCACAAAATCCGAAGTGCAAAAAATACATAATCAGGCGGGTCAATAATGTGGACCGTAAAGCCGAATATTCATGTCGCCCAATGGCAACTTAGTTCGAACTTAAAACCGATTATCACTGAGGAAACATACTAACATCCAACAATGGGATAATGAGTCGATTATTAGGGGAAATACGGACAGACGTATAACAAAATTTTTCCTAATAAATATTTGCCCGGCTCGCTACTACAAACCCGAACAAGCAACATTAGAAATATTCACCTTACATGCGCTACACGCCGCGGTGTGCACAAACACCCCCTACGGCCCCTGCGTTCAATTTTATTAACAAAACGGAACTTAAGCCTAGACCTAATATTAGTTAAGAAATCGTAAAGCATGTGAGGACCAAAGACGTCGCAACTTTTAGTATCGCACGTAGTGTAAATATAATACAATTTTTTTTAAATATAATAAAAAAATTAAGCGCATAAAATATAATGAATGCTTTAACTTTTACTTTAAGTTATTAGGAGACTTATCGTAAGGATTGGCCGATATCAGAACAAAGTTGTGCATGTGAGATCTTCAATTGACAATGGCAATCATGATTGGATAAAGAAGCCGATAATTAGATCGGATAAATTCCGGGAAGAGAAAGTCATTAGAAGAAAGTCGTTCATGCTGGGCTCTGAGTGAAGTGTACATTCCATGCGTCTCAAACTAATGCTTGAAGTGTGAAGTGTGACGTAAACGAGTAAATTAAAACTCGAATAATAGATTCCCGACCACGTCAAATAGTTATTGAAAAAGAAAACCCCAACCTCTGTTATCCTATATTTGTATATATATATATATATATATGCCTAAGGTAAGCTTAACTATGTAAGTGATATGAAAATGAGCCATAAGCCATAGTGTAAGAGTAGTAATATTGTTAATGAATGCACAAAGGCAAATGAGTATTATGATCAAGTCAGTGGTGTATTCAGACCCGTCCTTCTCGTAAAGTGCCTCTTCAACGAGTCTCAGAAAGACAACAATATATATATATATTTTTTTTTTTTTTGAGAAGAAAATCCGTCAACCGCTAGGTTAACCACAGTAAGAGCCTTGCGGACGTTTCTTGCCTTGCGACAAATTAAAGCGAAATATTTGTGCGCTTATATGCAAGATGCTTAAGTTTCCATTTAAGACGGTCACCATTTTCTTTCTCATTTGCTTGCTGCTTTTTGTATTTAAAATAAGAAAATTTTTGTATCAAGGGCGAGAAATTAAATTTTCTTTGAAAGTGTTTTTTCTTTTTTTTTTGTTTTTTTTTTTTTTTCTTCTAAATCTTCTTTTCTTTGCAAATATTTGGTTACACTTGAAATTTATTTAGTTATATATTCATTTGTTATTTTAATCTTTAGCTTCTTCAGCATATCTTGTATTCTGTTTGTAATGATATTTGTAAATTTCTTTACTAAACTACAAGCATTTGGCTTTTCAGGTCATCGTATAATTTTTTTTTTTCTTTTTTTTTTTTAAACAATTGTCCACCAGCAACACCATCGACAAACATCAACCGTTTCATAATACAATGCCTTTTCCTTTTCTGCCGTTTTCTTCACGTTGACCTAATTGGCAGTTTTTCAAAGTTATTTTCGAAATCTTTAAAGGAAAACAAAAAAAAAAAAAAAAATAAGAGAGAAAACGTACTGAGCAGGCAACTCAATGAATATGCAACAATCATCAACGACAGTTTGGAATTCTCTCACTCACTTTTCGTTTTATAAAGAAAATTCTACTTATGCATGGCAGCTGGAACATCTTTTTTTAAGAGGTAATGGACGCTCATATATATACACCAAAGGCAAAAAAAAACAAATATATATATATATATCTATATATATATATACATACAAAAACACACAAACACACAAACACACAAACATTTGTAGTATGCATTCATTATAAATATGAAAAATTGTACATTTTTACATCAGTAAAAGGGAAAAAAAAGGAAATTTATAGTAAGTAAAATGCTGGCGCCAAAATTAGTAAAGAAAGTGGCGTCTTAAAGACTTTATAAAAGAAAGCATTAATGTTACAATGAAGCGGAAAATGTACACAAAAATTCGAAACACAATGGAACGACAAAGTAAAACTCTTTTAAAATTTGTAAGACCAAAAGTGGAGAATAAGGATTCATTTGCTTCTATCCGCCACCATTCAGGTGAGAAAAATATTAAGTTTTCTCTTTTCTTTTCTTTTCTTTTCTTTTCTTTTTCGAATGATTGCATATTTCAGCAATCGATATTAAACCATTTTGAAGAGGAAACTTACTTGCAAGGACAATTTTGAAGCTTCAATACATGATATGGCTCAAAAACAAGAATTCGTTATAATTTTTTCACATAAAAATTGATTAGCGGATTAGATTATCTCGAATAGCTTATTGTGTACTATTATCTTAGAATAGTTGTGGCAATCGTTGTGGCGTTCATTTTTAAGTAAATATGAATGAATGTTAAGTTTTATCCAATACATATATATATATATTTCTGATGCGATAAGTAAGTATAAAATTCAAGTGTTTATTTTTGAGATAAATGCTGGCTTTTAAACTCTGGCCAAGCACCTACATACATAACACTCAAAGCACTTTGATGTGATTATGTCTAATGCTATAAATTAATATTTATTTAAGACTTACAATTTTCAAGATGTCTACATAGTCGACATAAAATTTAAGTTTCTTTAAATAAACATAAAGCATTTTCGACATGAAAGCCAGAAACAGAATTTCAATCCTAACTAACTGCAAAAATAAGTACATTCGTAGCAAAAATCTTATATATAAAGCTGTAGTTATATAGAAATGTGATTCATTGAAAAATTAATTCATTTTAACTAGCTTTTAACAACGTTTCTTCAAAATGAATTCTCAGCTCGCATTTCATTAAAAATTTAATGTTAAAGTCTTAAGATAACTACAATAGTTCGCGTTACAATATTTTATATAATATTTAATTAGTTTAAAGGCTTGAAACGCAATGCAATTAATTCGTTTACAACGCCTATTAATCAAAAGACAGCAATTACAAAATGCATATTAAAGCAAGTTTCAGGTCAGGTATGTCTGCTACGGTTTGCTACGAAACTTACGTAATATTGATTTTTAAAAAAACATTTACTTAAATTTATTTGAATGATCGGCGAATATACAAAACGTGCTTTATAATCCTTTTCATTATAGTCTTCCTTCAGTGTTGCTGTCGGTACGGATGTTACATCTGAGTCTACTTTAGCGCTTGGGATACGCTTGAGATATATACGCAATAATAATAAAGAACATTTTTTTTGATATGGACACATGTACGTACATATCTCACCTCAGCTTACTTCATCTTGAAAAATAGTCTCTTTTGTACCGCTCGAAAGGGAAGAATGCCATCCGCGTCTGCTCTTTATTTGGCATAAAGTATTTTCGCGATATGCTTTCGTATTACGACTACTCATTGTTAACAGATCTTGAAGCCTTAAAATACATGCATACACATACTTACATACCTAATATATGTAGAATCCAAAATTTTTTTTAAGAGCCTCAATTAACATTAACGTTCAGTACTATTTGACAAGTCGCCGTGGCAAGGTAGAGAGCTGCACAGTGATTAGGAATTGTTCAAATTTTAGGCAAAAATAATGAATGTATTCGGGTTATATTTCGTGCATTAAATGACATCGACCTGCAGAGCTGATTATTCGTAATGCAATTGAAAAATTTGGGTAATCTTAAGGATCCAATCTGTCGAAAGCGTGAATGTAATGCTGAAAATATCAATGATGTGAATAAAAATTGAACGCGTTCAGTCTCAAGAAGCTGGACTTTCTTATAACTTGAAGTAAATAATAAATAGCTTTTATTCAATCCTTCTATAGATGGTGACCTATAGATAGGACCTTGAGGTGATCATTACCTTGAGGTAGTCAGTTAGTTAACTGGTATTGGTTTTTACTGCAAAACCCAACTATCTTTTCGGGACTTGGTTATAAGAACTAAGTCCTTGCCAAACCTAACCATTAGCTACCTCGTGCACTTTACATTTTTTTGTAAAATTTATGAAAATCGCGAAAGTCTAACAAACCAATTAATTATTAACTAATGAGAATTTTTAATATTTTCATTGTTTCATTGAACCAACTAACATTACTTATGTATTATGTCAGCTCAGCTGAGCAGTACGTTTGCTTACTCTCGGCCTCTTGTACTTTAAAAGTCTTTCACATAAATAATTCCTCTATTCATTCATATGTGACGAATTTTGTAACTGATTTCTTCAGTAAATCAAATATTTCAAAGAAAAAACTTTGAAAGATATTACAGTGTACAGTAAATATAAAATTTTGCATTCTCTTTAGCATAGCACGAGCACGGAATTTATTTTTACAACATTTTTCTACTCACTTTCTAATAAAGTAATTGAGGATAATATAAAATATCTCAAGATATGTCATATATCTGTTCATTAGATTTGAACACTAAAATCTTACCCTTACTCGGTTTAAATTTTAAATGATTTCACCTTAACCGATAGGTTAGATGTTTTCTAAACATAACCTTAACACATTAGTGTTTGTTTTTTTTTTTTTTTTCAAGAATTTATTTCATAAAAAACTTTCTTTCTTGAAAAGTGCTCGCAGCCATGACTTCATGCACAATTCTCAGGTGGTCTTCGTTTTGCTCGCAAATAGAAGAATTTCATCGATAAGAATGTTAGGTAGAAACATATATTGGCATATAGTGGCGCTCTAGGGTATACAACTTATTAGCATTTTCTTTAGCATGACTAAACAATTTCATAGTGAAATGCTCTTCTAAAGCTCACTGTGTAATCTTTCAACTTTTGTATTCTATACATATATATATATATATATATATATATATGTGTTTCATACATATATCGATTTCGTGCCGATATTATTAAAAGGAAATGCCAAAAAAATGCAATTTGAAGCGCTTAAAGGTTGCGGCAAAAGTATTCAATCGATCAAATTAAAATCTCTTAATTATTACGAAATTGAATTCAACTTTAAATAATACTATTATCGATTTATCAATCAAATTACTTTTCTAACAACTATTTATTCATGAGAGGGGAAAATATCATCAATGATGTTGTTGTTGTTGTTGTTGTTGTTGTTTTTGTTTTTTCTTCTATTATAAAGAGTTAACCTTCCTTCGCACTGGTATATAATTGGCTCAGCCATGACAAATCATATTATGCGCTGCTTTGCTCACAAGACCACTATTTCAAATGTTCAAATTTAATTGAAATTTCTTCTCTCACTTTTTCTCTCTCTCCCCACATTATTCACTATCATTTACCATTTCTCTCCCTCCATCCCTCTCTTTTTCTCTTTTATCATTTATATATCACATATATATCTATATATATATATATAATTTGGAGAATTTCCTCTTGTCTTTGCCTCGTTGACAATGAGAAGCATTTTTATTGACATTATTTGTTTAAGTATTTCCTTTGTCTTCAACAAATATCACTCTAAGGGGTATGTTAACTTTATGGGTCTATAGGTACACGACATCTGGAAAGAGAAATTTGCTTCGGTCGTACGCAACGTTTTATTATATACATTTGTCTGTCCGTTAAAGGCAGAATTAAGAGTAACTATTTTTTTATGTGTCCCAAGCGTATGTAAGACTACAGACCTACGAGTACTACGAGTACTCCAAATGGATCAACTGTAACCGAGCTCGAAAGTGTAAAAACAAAAAGCATCGATTAGTCTGTTTTTGTTTTGTTTTTTTTTTATTTTTGAATCCTTAATAGGATCGAATGTTTTAAATTGACCTTTTATTCAATTGCTCGGTGATCATGTTCGCAGACTTTTAAGTCCAATTAAAACGTTATCTATACATATATATCGATGATTTTGTAAGTTATTTAACACTTACGTAAAATTGAAATATGGGTATTGTTGCAAACGCAATGGTAGGATTAACCTACGATTCTTAGCATAAAAACGCGACCATATTTATTTCATTCATTACTAAGTCAACTATTTTTTTGCTGTTTTTTGTTTTTGTTTTTTTTTTTTTTTTGCTTTATGTTTACATGCTGGTTATTGCATGTAATTTAAATTCATGTAGTATGTAGTATGCAGATTGGTTATACGTTGTATATGGAAAATTTGGGTGACAGTGAATGAATTTTCATTTTCCATGTATTTGAAAAATCGATGAAAATGCGATCCATATCGGATCTAATTTTGTCTGTACAGATTGTATAAATGACGAGCTTTGCAATTGATTGATTTAGCGATTGTCCCTTAGAAGTAAGAAATAATTATGTTAAGAGTCAAATAAGAGAAATTTCGAGTCGCCCATTAACATGCAGAGCATTGATTTAGATATGTTCCCAAGGTGCTGGAATGGGATTTTGCTACAAAGTTATCTCATTTCCATTTCCGTTTTCACTTTTTTGTTTTTTTTCAATTTTCTATTAAACAAAAAAAAAAAACTGAAAAGGAAATAGATTTTTATTGATATGTCCTTTAGCAGATTGAAGATATCATTCATTCTCCTATCTCTGTTCGACCCTCATTTGTTACGTTTGCTACGTAATATGCACATCTATGTAAAATTGTTTACGTTTGTACGCTGGAGCAATTCTTCTGTGCCCGCCGCAAAACCAAGTTGTAATTAATTTCTCATCAACAGTAACACAAAACCACATTTAGTGATGTATGTAATATATATGCATATATATATATATATATATATATATATATATATAAATGTGGCAATGTAAACGTCTGGTCGAGAGGTTAAGCCAAACCGAGCAAATATATGCGTTCTCATAGCATTATCGAGAGAAATGTCCTGCAGTTTGCCTTGTATAAGAAATTCTAATCGAATATGCAACTAGTGTATAAATTGAGAGAAGAGGCAAATGCAAATTTTTAAATGTATGTGTGTTGTTTTGTAGAAAATTCAAATTTATCATAACACTTAACTTTTACAGAAAGTTTTGTCAAAATATCATTAAATTTTGGTATGAGTGAGTATAATATAAGTGAGTGTATGTTTAGTAGGAGGAAGTAGAGTCGATAGTAGTGTGCATGACATTACGTATCAGTATACGAATATTCTTTCATCATCGTCGATGTGTTTGTAACATACAGACGGAAGCTTCGCAAACCTTTTATTAACGTTATCTTATTCTGAATCGATATAGGCATGTCTGTCTGTCCGCTTAATCCGCCGTCTAAGTCGATATGCATTTCACGTATATGATTTCAAATGTGAGAAAAACTCTAGACAAATTGCTAAGCCGATCAACGTACACGCCCACACAATAAGGCGGAAAATTGTGCTTTTTGCTCGTTCGTTACTCGCAAACTACAATAGATTCAACGGGACAAATTTTGCACTAATATTTTACGGGTGATTTTATAGTGACGCTATACTAACAGATAAAATCAGCCTCGCCCACCAAACACTATAGAATATCGAATACTTTTTTTCTTTTTTTTTTCATTTCGTTTCTTTTTTAAGATAAACACTGTGAGTGTTAAAGATTAGGTCACAGCCGTACAAATTTCCTGTTAAAAGTGACTTTGACAGTGTTTTGCTTTATATGCCGCTGAAAGAATATTGCACTTAATTAAAACTAAACGTATGCAATAATGAAAAACGAAGTTTCTTTTTAAAGAAAAAGTTATGTTTTTTTTTAATCGACCCCAGAGGTGTATAGTGTCAGATGTCAGATAGATTATAAAGCATAGAAATAGACATGAAAGACCCTTGTTAAGGACACGTATTGTTGATTAACATAAATATCGAAATTGGTTTAATCGTGTCCATCTGCTTGACCGGCAGTTCGTTTGTTTGTCTGTTCGTCAGTTGAAATCATAATTATAACCTCAAGGTTTTTTATAGAACAAACAAATGGATCTCAAATTTTCTTTTTTATTATTCTCGCACAAATCAAGTTTAAAAATGATTAAAACAGGTGCATAACTCCCAGGTAATTGACAAAGATTTGAGCGTTTTTCCATTTTCTTAACTACATTTTCATAATCACAGAGCTGGACTATTAAGTTTTTAATTATTTTTTTTTTTTTTTAATAAAAAAAAGGTAAACAAACGTAAAGATTAATGTAAACATATTCAGCAAAGACACAATCCTTAAAAAAATGTGGACTGCCTTGGTGAGCTATTCTCACGTTGATAAAATTTTACACAATTAATTTAGTGCCTCATGTACATGCAAAGGGCGTATTTGGGGCGATTTTAGTGCAGTACATGGCAAATAATAACAATAAATTTTTTTTAGATTACCCTAGCAAAGGCGAACCTCGAACCAAACGCGACGATAGCCCGCCCTTGAGCAAAGACAAGAGCAAAAATATGGGCTACGCGCCAAACACAAGAAATCCCCACATTTAGGGTACGGAAAATACTTATGTTGTGTTTGTTATGAATTACCGGATAACCGGTCCATTTGGTCATTTTTTTTTTTGAAAATGATTATGAAGAGCCCCTTACAGAGAATGATAAAAGCCACCGCTTCGTCATGATAACTGATTTCTTTCGAGTCAAATCAGATTAGGATAGAATGCAAATGGTCCTTGATCCCAGCAAGCGGTACTTGAAAAAGTGAAATGAATGCGAATAATTGACAATTTAAAAAGCAACACTCGTTGAGAACTTGAAGCATAAAAGTGCAAATCATTGGAAAAAGTATTTGAAAATCTAAACCTACGAAAGAAGGACTAGGAGGAAACCTAGTTAAAGGAGTTCCGTTTGGTGTATGAATAATGTGGTCTCTCATTCATAATTCGTGTAATAGTCCCCTCCATTGTGCACTTTCACAACATAAAATATGTTCTTCATCTAAATTAAAACAAACAAATAAGAATATTACAATCGACTGTGGCCAAATCTTTCATGTCCGTCATCTGTATCCTAAAAATATTCAAAAAAATTCAATTTCATTATACTCTATACTAAGTGGACTTGAACGATCTTTCCTATTTTTTTTTTTTTTTTTTTTTTTTCTTCTCTTCTCTTTTTTTTTTTGATTTTTTTTTTTTTTTTTTTTTTTTTTTTAGGTGGTTGCAGGATCACTTATGCAAAATACGTACAAACCCTTATCATTGTATCTTTTGTACTTAGTTTATTTTTTTTCTTTTCAAATCCGGGCTATTCTCACTTTATATTCCACTGCGGGCTTAAACCAGTTTGGGTGAACATGCGTACGAGAACTTTCAATATTTTTGCTCAATTTATAGGCGATATTATCGTTTTTCTGACCGGACGTATGGACAGACAAGCAAATAGGCTTAAATCGATTCAGACTTCGATATTGATTAAGAATGTAGATAGTTTAAAAGATCTTCTGAAGATTCGTTCTAGGTGTTGCAAACGTTTTGACGGACTTAACTTATATCGTTCGGTGGTCGATAAGCTAATAGATCAATCATTTTACATGTAAAAGAAAATTGCGGCATTTTCTCTTTTATACCCATCACCGAAGGATGAGGGGATATATTGATTTTGTCACAATGTTTGCAACGGCCAGAAGAAAGCTTCACAGATCGTACCAATTGTATATATTCTTGATTAACAACAAATTATGAATCGATTAAAGGATGTCTGCCTGTTCATTTGCTTGCTTTTCTGTCTGTCAGTCAGTGCAATGTCTGTTGTAAACATGCGCCCAGCCGCAGGAACCAAGGTACCGTCTTCAAATTTGGCAGAAACAGAAGGAAGTCCTTGCAGGCAATCCTTGCTAACATTGAAAACGGGCAAAATCTAATGGCCAACGACTAAATAGCGTAAAAGTTTGCTAAAAGCGCTTGTCAGCTACACACACACACACACACAGTCCGATAGTTAGTATGCAAAAAAAGGAATATTCACATAAGGGATGTGTTCAAGTGAAATGAAAAGCTTAAAATGATTTTTGTATTTATCTAAAAGAAAATCTATATCATAAGCGATATTAAAAATTCTTGAAATAAACTTTTAAATATTGTTGTTTCATTAGTTATATGTTCTGTGATGGATTCACTTCCATATGAAAGTTGAATCCTTACTACTACTATTTATTCATTCCTTTCACCCGCTTGCAGTTTTATTATTGTTTGTCATCCAACTATTTTCAAATTTTGCTCAATTTCATAAATTGTTGTAATGAAGTAAGTATTCAAACATTTTCTTATGAAACAATATGAAATATAAACAATAGATATGTGGATGTAATTGTTGGAAATTCTTATTAAAAGCTTTTGTTATGAAAATTTGCTAACCTTGCCAAAAATTAGTAAAACGTAAGCAAACAAACCAAAGTCGACAAAAGAAAGATTAGAAAAAGTCGAAAAATGAAAGAGGACTGTAAGCTGTAACCTGTAACCGATGTCTGTCTTATGATACACATATTATTTTTAAATTTTTGATGCATTAAGAAATTTAGATTTATGGCAAGTAAAGCTAACAAATAAAAAGTTTACTATCGCATTCTAATTTAGGCAACATTTTTAAGGCACGTATGGCCATTATCTCGGTCTAGTAGAAGTTTTCAATTCTAAATTCTACGCTTCTACGCGCTCTACAGTTTTTTTTTTTGTTCCTCTTTAATTCTTTTAATGAATATGAAAATCTAAAGATCAGGATAGATTGGGATTTTAGAAGTGTCTGTCTCAGAAAGAAAGTTTTGCCAGCAAAAAAATTTGGATAACTTTGTTGCCTCTATTAAGAGAATAAAAATCTAAGAGGCATTTTTTCCACTTCTCTTTTTATATCCATCACCAAGGAATGGGGGGGGGGAGTACCAGGCGCCCCACAAAGTATGTGCATTATTGCTCAGCATTAAATTTCGAATCGATTTAAGCATGTCCACCTGTCAGCCTGGCCATCTGCCCGTCTACGTCATGCCTCTTGTAAACATTCTCCTGGCTCAAAAATGAAGGCCTGGCGTACAGCACACGCTCACAGCACGACGTAAACTGAGAACACGTCTGAGACAAGCTTCAAAAGCTTCATAAAGTATATCGATTCTTGGCCAGTTTCAAATTTCAAAAGTTCGTCTTTCCATCTGTCTGTCTGCGCAACTGTGTAGTATTTATGATGAACACTCTCCTGCAAAGAGTTTCGAAATGACCTAAACTTTTCCAAGGGCACGCCTACAACGCCCGCATGCCCAAGCGACAAAAATTTTTTGACGCATTTCAAAATAGAAAAAATCACCCGCGCGCCCACTCCGCATTATAGAGCATGAAAATTTATTTCTTTTCCCTTTTTTTGTCTTTTTTAAGCACAACGATGATGGGTATAAAAGATTCGGTCACGACCGAATATAATTTTCTTACTTCTTTTTGGATTGGTAGCGATATAGAATTAAGCAAATATCTAACATTCTTAAATAAGTATGTAAATTATTCAGGTAAATTACTGTTTCTACAATGAAACGAACTTTGAATTGAAAGGAAGAAAGTGAGAAGATTGTATTCTTTGTATTCTTTTATACTCATCACCGTGATTCTAAAAAAACAACTCATAAAAATTGTGGTTAAAAAACAATTCAATAATATTGTGATTGTTTTTTTCTATTCTCAGAATGGAAAAAATGGAAATTTATGTTATGTGTCCATTAAACTTAATGAGTAAGAAGCAAGAAACACGGAAAGCAAAGATATTTCCTGTTTCCCTTATGTACACTTGTGGGCCTTGTATTCGTGTTCTTTCAAAAGTTTAGACCATTTTCAAGTTCTTTTGCAAGTTTGTGGACAGATGGACACATGAATGAATGCTTAGGTGCGGGGCCAATTTGGATCTACATACTTTTTGTAATTTTTGAAGCTTGCTTCTCTGCGTTATAAAGGTATTGAAGAAAAAAATTAAATTTCAATACACCATAATATTGAGTAGGCGTGGTCAGTGTTTCACCCATAGAAAATACATTAACATTTTTGCAGATTCATTTGTTTTTACAGTTTATAACTAATGCATATAACAAAAAAACAATTTTTTATTCCTTCTGAATAATCGAGGCGTTCCCACTTTACGTAGTACTGCAAGCGCATCCTTCGACCGACTTGGCCCATTTTCGATATCAACCTGCGTGCAAGAACTTCCAATGTTTTTGCGAAATATGAAATCGATAGCTCTTTCTCATTTTAAGTACGGACAAATGGACAGACGGACATGGTTAAACCGATTCAGAATTTAATGTTGATCAAGAATATACGTACTTTGTATGGCTTGTGAAGTTTCCTTGTGGGCGTTGCAAACGCTTTAACAACATAAATATACCCTATGACCATCTAAACTACTTGCTGCTACTACTATTGCTACCACTAAAATTAAAGAAAATTAAAGATACTGCTTGTGGTCTTTCCTGTTCATCGCACTAATGTCTTTTTCTATCCTATATGGTCAAAACATTGTCGCTGTTGATGGTTGCTTTCTAAACTTCTTACGTCTTTTTATTGCAAAATATGCATCATTTTTAAGTTTTCCTTAATTTACTAACCGACATAAACAATTGCAAAATAAGTGCAATTTTCTTAAGAGTTGTATAAATTTTTTTTTGTTTTTTTTTTTTTTTTTTTTAATCGGTCTCTTTATATATTCATTACTATATCGTAGAAATTTAATCCGTGATTCACTCATAACAGCAAAAGAGATTGTTTGCGGTATTGATTGGCTTTTCGTTGGCTTTATGCTCTGTCCACACTGTGATGTGTTATATTTTTTAAAAGATATTTTCTCCCTTTTATTATCACATTTCTTTGGTGTAATGAAAGGAACAATTTATGTATAAAAGCTGCTAAAATTATATGCGAATAGCATAATATATGGCGAAATGAACAAAAGAATCTGTAAATATGGGCGTAAATAGATGTTTGTGTGTGAGGGCGATTTTTTTAATCATCTCTTTCGTCGTCAAAGTTAATATTGCTAAAGCAACGTTGCACTGATATTGTATACACATTTTATAATAGTTTGCAGCTAGTTTACTGCACTAGTTGCTATTCTTCATGTACTCAGTGCGTGTCAGTGTAGTAATTTTAGCTTTTCGAAAACGACAACAACTTCACCCTGTAAAAGTTAATACAAATTTTTGTAACGTATTGCAGTAACAATCCGCGATACACACTCATGCACATTCAGTGACTTTTATATATATTTATATATAGTATATACATACTTACAGTCTATAGTACAGTACGTATATACAGTATATATATACGTATATATAAATATAGTCTATACATACTGTATATATATATATATATATATATGTATATATAGTCTAGTGCAAATACATTCATTCCGCTCATTCATTCGAACGCTCGCTCATTCATGCGTTCATTGTAAATGTCATTATCGGTCCCTTTAATGAGGCAATCTAGTGAATAATTAAAATGATGACAGTTTTTTTTCATTTTTTTCTTTTCCCTTTGTTTTAGTTTTTGGTTTTCATTTTTAGTACTCTATTACAGTTTTTATTATGGTATACGGTTTTTATCAAATTACGTCATTCTATACAAAGCGCCAAAATGGAAGACAATATTATTACCGTTATTTTCACTACAACTCTTTGCTACTGCCACTATATATATATGTTATATCTGAAAATTGACAAAATTGTTATTTATCCTCCATACGTTTGAGAGGAATTTAGATAATTGAAAACTTGTTCATATAAAGAGAGCAGAGTTCTGATAACACACATGGATAAAAGAATGTAGTAAAAAATTAAAAACTTACAAAATAGAACAATTTAAAATTTCATGATCCGGCAACGCCGCCAATTAAATACCCTGCACTTTGCCGCCTAATACAATTCTTTACCTATGGAGTCTTAAGGACTTACATACAGGTGTTAAAGGAAACAACACACATTTTTTCTAATTTTTTTTTTTTCAATTCAGAATATTACGCTTATCAAAGAAAATGATTTCAAGTACATTATGTAAAATTGGGATTTGAAAATTTTGAAATTTCAGCGGTGGGGATGTAATTTTCGAAAACTCTATGGTTTCGCAATAAGCTGCGATATCTTTATTTAAAATCGGAAAACTAAATTGTTTCTGTAAGCAGGTGCATGGGGCTCGAAGGATTTGGCAAAAGATTTAAATTTGGCTTTTGTCAGATTTGTACACAAATAAATTAAATTCTCGGTACAATCGAAAATAAGTTTTTATCAAACATGAAAAAAAACCACATATTTAAAAGTGGTTTACAAACTAAACTTTTGAGAAAAACTTTTTTAAAATTTGACGTAGAAGTAGAAGATCTCCTAGAATTCTACTTTTACTGATTTGAAATTTTCGAAAATATTCTCAATCGGAAATGAAATAAAAAAATATGAATTTTTTGTGTTTAAATTCCAAAAATCCACATAGTCGCTTAAAATTAGTCATGAAGTCTCAACACTGTATCCTTATGTCATAGAAAGATTTTGTGAGACTTATATACCAAATCGCTCTGCGTACGCGAGGGTGTTTTTTCTTTTTTGTTTGCGCCCGCTTTAGTCTGTCCGAGACATTAACCCGCTATCAGACCCATCTAAACTCCTATCCCTACCCCAGCCCGGATGGACCATTCCGGTATACCTTCAGAGGGAGGCTTGCCGTTCAGGCACTATCTGTGAACCTATGTTACAGTTTCTTTGTTTCTTCAGCATGTTTGCGGCACATAGTCCACACCGCTCTCCATTCTTTTGCGAGTTTGTCGGGGAGAGCAATCTTTTCAATCTCTTTCCTCAGTCTCCATCGTTCGTCTTGGTATTTCGAACAGAGATGGAACAAGTGTTCAGCGACTTCTTACAAATACTACAAAGAGGGCAAGATTCGCAATAAACTACATGAGCAACAAGTAATTGGTTCGAATAGGAGCTTATCTAAGTATGCTGCCCCACGCGTGTGTGCAATCAATTATACTAAGCTTAGAAAGAATTGTTTATACGTAACGGTAGCCGCGGCAGCGATACATTATTTGCATCGTGTATTCGATTGTGTACGAATAGCAGCATTTCTAAGCACACAAAATAATTTATTGAAGATTTCTGTTTCGCGTTTGACTTCAACTGATGGCGCAATACCTTCGAATATTGAATTTGAATGCCATTTGGAAAGATGAAGAGAAGGCAGCTTTTTCATTAGTTTGTCGATACCAGCATCGCTCATAGACCGCATTCAGATGCTACTGCGATTTACTTACACATAACTTTTTGGTGAACTTTTAAACGAATTGAAGTGATTTTTGAAAGCAGTTTAACGATAGACAAATAAAAATGTTTGAGATCAAATGCGTTTCTTTAGACACAATCATAAGATCGTAATCATAAATTGGGATTTTGAAGAACGGACGATGAGTTACGGCTAAATTGATATCAATTATATGCATAGGTCTTGCGATCTCCTCTACATATATTTAGACATTACAAGTCTTGTTCATCTCACCTCTTATCGATTCTCTTACAAAACAAAAGCGAACCATTTAAATTTGTTCAGGCGTTATTGTTGCTAAGATATTTGATTTAAATCAAATAAAATTTCAAAATCGTAGCTAAATAAAACAAAATTTCAACATTCAATAAAAGCGTTACTACTTGCATATATGGTAATATAAAGAAACTCGTATATATATATATATATATATATATAAGTGAAGACATTTATACAATATGCAGTTAAGTTATAATCACCAAAACCACCATCTACTGTATGGAGCTCAATTTGTTAGCCGCAATATTATGGCAGAATATTAGCTTGTGTTTTACCACAAAACATACATACATACATATATACATAACATTTTCCAGTATTTTAACCCTTCTTGAAAAGATTACATAAATGGCACTAAGAAATTGCCGGCATACTCTTTCTTTTTGCATTGTATATATGCATGTCTGCATAACTATTATATATTGTAGTATATTTTTTAATAGTATGGCTACTAACTAATACGAGCTTATATTAATGCGGAGACGAATTTCACTTACTCTACACTATTTCAAGTGACGATGTGACGATTGTTAAATGATTTCAATGAATATCTTCATTCTCTGATGTATATTAAGAGTTAGAAAAATAATGCGATTCCGAGGCGGCAGATGAGACATAGCGAAGTTATGTATGTATCATAGAGGTTATTGCAATTACTGAACGACGCCGATTCGCGTTCAAATAACAATCGACTTCAATGATCATCGTAAAGTTAAGCCAAGGACCGATAGTCACATTCGTATTAAATCTCTCACCTAAAAAGTCTATATAATAAAAGTTAATGCGATCACAAAAAATTCTCCTAAATAAAACTAGAATTTCATATTGAATAAAAATTAATATACATTTCATAAAATATCTGATGCGTTCATCTAAGCGTACAAATCAAAGCGACGAAAAGAGTATAAACCTCGATACTTCCAAATGAAAATTAAAAAAACTCGTCCTAAAACTTTTTAAAAGAGAATTTCCTTTAAATAAAAAACTTGTAAAGTAAAACTTAAGGTTTAACTTAAATTTCAACTGTCGAATCGCTGCAGTTGTTGCTGAATTTTTTCGGCAAATGGGCAAAATTTGGTTCTTATGGTTCTTTAAGGCTCCTATTTTTGCCGATCATACTCTTCGATTTTCTGCGATTTTCAGAGTGAGAATTTCCTTTATATAAAAGACTTGTAAAGTAAAACTTAAGGTTTAACTTAAATTTCAAATGTCGAATCGCTGCAGTTGTTGCTGAATTTTTTCGGCAAATGCGCAAAATTTGGTTCTTATGGTTCTTTAAGGCTGCTGTTTTTGCCGATCATACTCTTGCATCCTCTGCGATTTGCAGACTGAGAATTTCCTTTATATAAAAGACTTGTAAAGTAAAACTTAAGGTTTAACTTAAATTTCAAATGTCGAATCGCTGCAGTTGTTGCTGAATTTTTTCGGCAAATGCGCAAAATTTGGTTCTTATGGTTCTTTAAGGCTGCTGTTTTTGCCGATCATACTCTTGCATCCTCTGCGATTTGCAGACTGAGAATTTCCTTTATATAAAAGACTTGTAAAGTAAAACTTAAGGTTTAACTTAAATTTCAAATGTCGAATCGCTGCAGTTGTTGCTGAATTTTTTCGGCAAATGCGCAAAATTTGGTTCTTATGGTTCTTTAAGGCTGCTGTTTTTCCCAGTCACACCCTTGGATTTTCTGCGATTTTCAGACTGAGAATTTCCTTTAAATAAAAAACTTGTAAAGTAAAACTTAAGGTTTAACTTAAATTTCAAATGTCGAATCGCAGCAGTTGTTGCTGAATTTTTTCGGCAAATGGATAAAATTTGGTTCTTATGGTTCTTTAAGGCTCCTATTTTTGCCGATCATACTCTTGCATATTCTGCGATTTGTAGACTGAGAATTTCCTTTAAGTAGAAAACTTGTAAAGTAAAACTTAAGGTTTACCTTAAATTTCAAATGTCGAATCGCAGCAGTTGCTGCTGAATTTTTTCGGCAAATGGGCAAAATTTGGTTCTTATGGTTCTTTAAGGCTGCTGTTTTTGCCGATCATGATCTTGGATCCTCTAGGATTTCGGACTGGAAAGTTCTTTTAGGCAAAACATTTTTAAAGTAAGATTTATGGTTCAACCTAAATTTCAAATGCCGAATGGGAACCATTGTTCCTGCAAGCGGCCGACAAATACCTCATTCGCGTCAACCGTTAACGATTATGAGAAAGGAGTAAAGGAAATTATAACTTTGCATGGCAACATTAATATTTCCGAAACGGAGTTGAATTACAAATATATATGTATATATATATATATATATATGTATTGTATACGGTATATAAAATACGGCTTGCACCGGACAAGACACAAATGCAATTCCTCGACTTTAAAAAAAAAAATGGTTTGCTTAAGCATTGATATTCTCTGTAAAAATGTTCGTCCAGAGAGAAGATAGTAACTCATACGATATAATATACCGTAGACAGACCGCTGAAATAGGTATTAAAAAATTCAAACCTTTTTTTTTAACAAAACAAATGAATATATTTATTATATATAAGATTCGATACAACCTGAATATAATTTTGTTATCAGGCATTCATAAACTAGTTCGTGTTAATTTTTCTACAATATTTGCGGTTGAGTTATGTGTGTGCGTTAAGATAACAGAATTTCGTATTGACCAACAGCAAGCCATTTAAGCAGTACTGAAGTATGTCGTGACCTTATTATTATGTTATAATATATTATTTACTTATACTTCGTTTACAGATTATGTAAATAATCAGATCAGAGTTTCAAAGAACACCTGACAAAATTGAAAACAAAACAGCAAACAATTTTAATATATATTTCATTACTTACTTTCTCTCTCTCTTTTTTTTTTGCATGTTATTTTTAATTTTCAATTTTTTAAGTCTCAATATTTGTATTAAATTATATATATATATGTATATATATATATAATAAAATCGATTTTTTTCTAAAATTAACTTTCAATTGATTAGTGATAATAACTAATGGGTACTGAATTTGTTTATGTCTTTTAAACTTAATTAAATTCAATTAAACGATTCTGCTAATCGTCGACGACAAATATGGTTTACAATGAAAATTTTAATCGACATCATTTAATTAATTAGTTAATTAGTAAATTCAATATTTAGCGATTATTGTCGAGGTTACGATATCATTTGCCCAATCGCTTGACGTAATGAATAAATACTGAATACTGCACTCAGATCATACAGCTCATTAACGAATGAACGGGAGAATAGTAAAATAATAATACAAAAAAAAGTCTCCCAGCAGTAAGTTATTCTCGCCTAACTTTACCTTCAAACTTTTTGCATGATTGTTATAAAAATTCGCCACCAAATGGAAACCAAAACCAATATCCAAAGTATTACTTCCCCCTTTAGTTTGACTTAAACTCTATTGTTTAATATTTTTATTTTTAAATTAATTTTTTTTTTTGTCAATATTTGACCCACGTCGATCAAAAAAAACAAAAACACTTTGTTGTATGTCAATTCCAACGGTGAGCTGTTCGCTACGGTAATGTGCCAATGTGCTTGTGGAGTTCCACGAAAATTGCATTTAATCGGAATTTTTTACTATTTCATTTACTTACTCTTGCCTAAACTGAAGTTTAAAATTGTTGGACACCCTAATGGTTTGATAGATTTTCAATATGCTCGCTTGTTAACGTTCGTTGTTTTTTTTGTTTTTTTGTTTCTTTTGTTAAATTTGCTTTCTTAATTTTGAACTTTCAATGCCCAATAGCATAAAACTTTGTTGAGCTACACGATCGCACGCGAGCTTTAACTTTACTCTCAGAGGACAAAGTGAAATTACAGCATTTTTACTCCAACCAAAATCACTACAATATTTTTATGGTAAGAAGTGCACGAAGCGTTATAAATTATTGGAAGTAGAAAAATCCCGAAACTAGGTATTAGTTGATGCGGTTAATTAAACATTTTGTCCTCTTTTTAAATCAAAATCATTAAATTAAATGTTAATTTTGCTTATTTGACTTAATTCAATTTCATTTTATGTGAAAACATTCAAATCATCAAAAGCATAAAACTTGCCGATCGGAAAGACTCACTCTCTCGCTCTATTTTCTATTTTCTCTCTATCTCTCTCTCTCTCTCTCTGTATTTCTCTCTCTGTATTTCTCTCTCTCTCTGTATTTCTCTCTCTCTCTGTATTTCTCTCTCTCTCTGTATTTCTCTCTCTCTCTCTTTCTCTCTCTCTCTCTCTCTCTCTCTCTCTATCTATCTATCTATCTATCTATCTATCTATCTATCTATCTCTATATCTATCTCTATCTTTCCCTTTCTACTTCTCTCTCCTTTTTCCTCTCTCACTCTTCTTTCTGACCACCAACGGATTACGCATGTAGGAGATATTTTCTACAGGTGCTGTAAGAACACACCTGAAATATTCTAACAAGTTCTTATACTCTCCACCAATTGTAGTACCGGAATTTGTACGGACATAAGTAACATGCAGAAGGGCTTAAGATAGACGCATTTATTGTACCCATAAGCCTACCTGTCTCTGATGCATTAATCCAATGACAAACACTATTTAAAATGGCTCGGATCGGCTCACTTTTTCGACCACTCCTCATATAACGCATTATTTTGGAAAGTCCCTTTATGAAGAAAAGCTTTGCAACCAAACTCTTTGTATTTCGACATTCTAAGTTGATATGAAAAATTTAGTTCACAATTTTTTGAAGCTCTCTTATATAACCGTTCCTATGCAAATGTAAGCTTTATATGATGAAAAGGTCTAATTTTCAATAATAATAATGGTGAAAGTTGGTTCATAATAATAAACTGACAAAGAAGGCGATCTTATCGAACAACGTAGGTCTGATTTTTCGATATAAGAATTCTTATAGGAATTCCTGTACACCCTTATATCCCAAAAAGGCTAATCGCTAATGTTTTAAGGTTTAATTTTTTAAATTTTATGATGAAAATTGGTTCACAGTAGTAAATTAATAGCAGAAAATTTAAACCGCATAAATCTATTTTTTATATCGCAATATATATAATGGTTGCCATGAAAGCCAAGCATTTACGTGCAGAGAAAGTACACTTTCATGCTGGCTATGGCGGAAATTTTGAAAAACATCAAAACTGCTAAGTCTGGATCACGTCATATAATGTTAAAAAGGGCGACTAATTGTACCCGGGTGATATGGTGTAAGGTATTTAAAAGTCGACCTTGTCCGACTATAATGATCTTACTTGTTATCTTTGCAATTGTTGCGTTTTATAAGTATCGAGAAAAGTACTCATTTTTTTTTTGTTTTGGAAAACAAAGAAAGGCCGTCATGTCACGCCGTACTGTGAGCGAGCCGTTCGATCCATTTTCAATACAAAACTGCGCTCAATAACTTTTAACGTTTTTTCCAGAATTTAGAGACGATATCTTAATTTTTACGATCAGGAAAAGGTTTATTGCACACTTTGTATGGATAGAGAGACGGACATATTTAAATCGATCCAAAATTTGATGTTGATGCTGACCGACGCTGATATGGAGTGTCTGAAGCTTCCTTCTGGATGTTGCAAACGTTTTCTCAAATGCGTATACTTCCCTTTCTTTATAGTGAGCATAAATAAGATCCCGTGTCGTACAACACGGACATGACCCGAGCATTCGATAACGTTAATATACTTCGTAGCCTGAGTTAAGCCCTTGATTGATTTAGTGGAAGTGTTCGTTAATGGGAGCGGGCAGTTTCTCTAAGATTCATATGCAAATTTTCAAGCACCAATTTTTGGGGAGCTCTTTACTAAACATACTGAAGTAGTCGTCGAAAGATCGTATCGATGTATCGATTAAAGTAATCGTATAGCTTCTCTAATCCTAATCCTAATTGTAAATAGTAAATAGAGAATACTAAGCATATGTTGAAACAAAATCCAATATTAAAAAGATAATAAAATCTCTTAGGATTTTATTTGAATTTTGCAATAATTTCGTAAATTAATTAATTATCTCGACGGTAATTAAAAAATGAAAGTGCACTTCTCTTAGCTGATAAACATTTTTTCATGCTTTTGAAAATTTGTCAACATGAAATTTGAAAATTCATTACATGTGACAATTTTCACTCTTCATTCAACTAAAAATATCGCAAAAGCAAATGAAAAATAACAACAATATAACGAAACTATTTATTAAGGATGCAAAAGTGCAGAAGACTCGCATCATCAACGTCTCTTTTTCTTGTACTTGAACATGAATTATAAATATTTTCCTCTCAGCTGCGCTTTCCACTTGTTCAACGATAGCAAACGTACTTTTACACCTCAGCCATCTTGACACATTGTACTGTATATGACAAGCAGCAGCATATTTTGATCTCTTTTTTTGATCGAAATCTTTTATTTTTCTTTTTCTTTTTTTTTTTTTATTATTATTATTTCATCAGTCCATTCGTTAATGGAAGCTTTTACTATATATAGATAATGCAATGAAAATTTAATAAATTTTCTATTTTTTGTTTAAACATTTAATGGTCAGCCAACCGTAAGTGCTTGAAATTTTCTTTTAAAATTTTTCATATAAAAATCAAAGTTTAAAAAACCTCTTGCCATAAAACAACACACTTGTCTTTCAGGACATTAACG
>KK502443.1:585204-606016 GCA_000688735.1 Glossina austeni
TCTCTCTCTCTCTCTCTCTCTCTCTCTCTCTCTCTATCTTTCTGTCTCTCTATCTCTCTCTCTATCTCTCTCTCTATCTCTCTCTCTCTCTCTCTCTATCTTTCTTTCTTTCTTTCTTTCTTTCTTTCTTTCGCTCCAAGTAAAGAGAAATGCTAGCTTGCGCTAGCATTAACTATAACAATACTTTCATCAATAGTTGACCATCTACAGTTGATTGGAAATTCTTTAAAGAATTGATTCTATTCAACTTTTATATATGACTACTGTCAGCAAGAGATAATTCGAATTTCATGTAAGGAGTTGAGACACACCCTAAAGCGAGATTAATTTTGTCCCTTGGTTTTTCGTTTACGTATTATTCCGGTTAAATAAAACAAGCAGCCGTATTTTGAGCACACATCACGGAGACGTCACAACACATGACGCAATCACAACTAAATGTCGAATTCATTTTGCTTCTTGTTGTAAATCCAAGAGGATTTACTCCTTCAAAAAGAGTCACACATTTGTGATAATCTGCTGAGCAGATCGCAAAGGGCTTTCTTAATAATATAAAATAGTAGAGTACACAACAATTTAAAATGAAAATTTAAAAGAAAATCAATGGAAGGATATTTGCAATATTTTTTATATAGTTTTATGCAAAATACGCCAGGACGATGGTGCGTATGGAAAACTTAATTACACTACTAAGCAATTTCATTAGACTAAAGTGCATAAGATTTTTAAAAGTTATTAGGAACAAGAACGAGTCGTTCTTCCTTAAAGGTCTACTCTTCAAACAATTTTTCACGTACTCCAAGTCCTTGTCATAGAATATTGCAAGGAATTTGAAACGAGAGATGAAAATAAAAAAATTTTTCGTCCTTTACAGGACAGTCAGTACAGTCGATGTATTCCTCTTAAAAAGCTCTTTTTATTCATCAATTTGAATATAGGTTTTTTTTGCACTTACACTTTTTGGCTCATCGTTTGTATCGGAAGTGTTTGTATATGAATCAACGACCCCTGACCATATTTCATGACATTTCAGTTTTTGGTTTTCCTAACTAAACAACCCTGTTTTATCACAAAACTAATATTGGACAATTTTATTGCTCCGGAATACCAAACGAAAACTAGAACACCTAGACAGAATATCTTACAGCTACTGACCGCTACTGACCGGTCATAATACGGTAGAATACGATCGTAATAATGTTTTAAAGATATAACGCAACAAAAACTAACCTGCATTAAGCAATAAAACGCATCATGACAGACATACATATACACGATGCAGATTTCGTAATTTGATTTTGATCCGATTAGCAAGTATTAACTGAAATTGGAATATTAGCCTCATTTTCCCTTTAAACTTGAGTTCATGTACCCTTGTATGCTGCAAGATGAAGAACACCAAGTTTATGTAACGTTTAACCTCATACGCACGGTTCACATGTCATTGCTGCAATAGGTGTTGTATAAGCAACCAGTTGTATTTGTGCAGTATCTTACTTACATCACTTATGTAAGCAACTGAACGTACGTAGACATCTAGTATGCATGATTTTATATTTACATATACACGGCAAAAAAAAAAAGGAGACAATCAAGTGATTAAAAGGCAAAACTTCAAAAAAAAAATTCCTCTTAAGCGATTGTCTTCGTATACTTTCGATTTCGTTTGATTTTTTTTTTTTTTTGTTTTTTTTAATAACACAAAATAAAAAAATTTACTATTTATATTTTATTTATAACACTTCTCGATATTTTCTCCAAGTGCGTTCACAATAAGGGAGAGAGGGAGACATTGAGAGACATTATTGCAACATTCACACAAACGTAACATAGATGACAACAGTCACCGGAGGCAGCAAATCACCTTAAACCATTACTCCCGACGGCGACACTTCACTGATTGTATTTCAATGATACGAATTATTGAGCATAGCGAAGAGATACACTTGTACGTTTGTGCGGTTGTTATATTGTGACAAAGCAAAAAGTACATGAACGTTATGCCTTCGGGGAATTATTATCGAAATTGTAATTAACACATTAATCGAAACAACAGCGAACAACAGTGCGTATACTTATCAAATAATCGAATGAATTAATGAATAGGGCAAGAGAGAGAGAGAATGATTGCCTATGATTTAAGGATGCGTAGGCAATTCCATTGCAGACACCGTTGGCTGATACTAGGTAAAATTAAATTAAATTTATTAGCATAATTAAAAGGAAACTCTTTCGATAGCAATTAATTTATGCAAAAGTGGGAAAATTTTATGAAAAACTTTTCCTCTCCGGCGTAAAAACTTTGAATTTGTCTCTATTGTATTTTCTACCTCAAATGTAAATAAAATTCTCATCTTTTAACTTTTTCTAATACAACACAACTATTCCGGGTTGTTTTAAAGTTGCAATGATGCTCTAACAACAACAACAACAACAACAACAACAATAATAATAATAATAATAACAGAAACGACAAAAAGTTGATAGCACATAAACTTTTACTATAGTTTCTCAACCCACCATGTTTTCTACGATGATTATAACGATACAGACGTACACACATATACACGCATACACACTTACAGCTATATATAGGCGATTTTTATATGGGGAGTGAAAAAATTCAGATGAATATAGTTGCGAGGCTGGTAAATGATTAAAATAACAACAGCGATGGCAATATAAACTCTAGTTATAGAGCGGCTCTATTCAACCTATGGCCCGCCAATGTTTAGGAAACTTCTTCAAAAATGGTCTTTCAATGTCATAACAGAAAAGCTGTCATTTTGAAGAGCAAGAGAAAAATAAGTCGCTATGCACGTTCAGATTTAAGAAGTAACTAATACTTCAAGATAGCTTGAGAACATTGCCCATTAAAGTCAAAAACTCGAATACTCTCAAACACGAATTTAGATGAGAATTAATCGACAAATCGAAACAAATCAAGTTAAAATATTTTTTAATTTAATCGTAGCTCAATATATTTAATGCTATCTTGCGAAAATTGTTTGACATTCAATTTTTTAGTTTCGAAAGTAAACACACTTGAGATCTATATTAAATTTTTTCTGTCAACATGTTATTTGGACCATCGTTGCCGTTATTAGTAGAATCCAATATATGAATAGTTGTACAAGTGTATAGAAATTGTTAAAAATGATTACGAAAACAATGAATCCACGCGTCCGTTTCGTGCATGGGTGCGCCATTGAGGTCATATTTGGTAAAATCACTTCGAAAATAACGCTTTGGCGTTAAAGAAAACTCTTCCGAGCTAAAGGTTCCTAAAGGACTTTTACATGCACAAAAATTAACTAATGGGTGGGCCTATTTTCGCCATGTGTCTTTAACATATAAAATTATGCCGTAGAGAATATAAATCCGTCACAAATTTTTTATCGGTTTACAGATTCGTAATGAAGAGGCAGTTCAGACCCCGATCGATAACGATTTAACAGCGGAATCAAATGTCAAGAAAATTGAAAATTTTGTCATTTAGACTTTGCTAAGAAATTTAATTCATTTTCGCCTAAAATAGATCTCGATTTACATTCGTTCAGGTAAAATTGAAACTTCAATTTATAATTTTCAACTCGATGAAAATTAAAAAATTTCACTTAACTGTAACAAAGTTGGCGAAGAAGTGTCGCGTAAATCCTTTCAACTAATTGGGGGGACGGACCCGTAACTAAGCAATTATTTTGCATTCATAGAGAAAATGTTTTTTTGAAATGACATTTTTATTTTTTAATCGTTTATGTAATCACCGTCGGTTGCGATGACTTGTTGCCATCGTTCCTGCAAAAGTTCAGCCCCCCTCTTGAAAAAGTGGGGTGGACGTGACTTAAAATACAATTCAGGGTGTGTTTGGATATCGGATAAGAAATAAAAATTTTAATTTCGTAACGAATGCTCCAGTGACCTGAACAGATGGTAGTCCGACGGTGCTACGTCTGGAGAGTATGGAGGGTGCGGTAGAAGTTCCCAGCTTAACTGCTTCATTTTCTTTTGAGCAATCTTCGCTTCTTCTTCTATTAGTGCGGACTGTAACCGTTGTAATTGTTGACAATACAGGTCGGCAGTAACTGTCTCCCCAGGTTTCAATAATTATGCGTAATGCACTATACCGGAACAATCCCACCAAATACACAATAACACCTTCCCCAGGAATAGGATTGGTTTAGGGGTTGGAAGAGGTCCCTCGTTTGCGGGCAACCATTGTTTCGATCGCTTTATGTTATCATAAAGGATTCATTTTTCATCTCCAGTTACGATTTTCGATAAAAATGGATCTCTGCTTAGTCTGGTGAGCATGGAATTACAAATTGTTCGCCGAAGATCTTTATTGGCCTCAGACAACAGGTGTGGAATCCATTTACCTTTTAAATGCCTTTGTACGGTGGACCAGGTAGACGTTCCTGTATCGGACTCCATTAGAGATTTTATGGCGTCATTATAATTGAAATAAAATAATTGATTAGTTATGGGTAACCCTAATATATTAATATGCAGGCGATTCACTGAACTCTTTTTAGGTTGGCGAAGTCGGAGAAAAAGTTTTCAATTGAAACAAATCGAAAAGGAACAAAACTGCAATAAAGTTAATTGTTGTTGATCTAAACATTCATAGATAGACACAAGTGGTTCACGACATACGAGCACAATTGAATGCCATAAATAAATGAATTCAAACGACACAAGTCCGGATAAGACTGATTGCAATTCGTTTGCTATTGTTATTTGTTGGGTCAGTTGAAGCGTAACTGAAGTGTTGTTTACGCCCCCATGTACTTAATATTTTAATTTTTTCTAATGCGATTTTAGTGCAAAACAAGAGAATATATATTTAAGAGTCTTTTTGTGGTTGTGTTGTATATATATATATATATATATATATATATCCATGAATGCATGGATGTAAGTATGTTAGTGTGTTTGTATAATCGTTATTAAAAAATATGTGACGTTACTGTCACAATTTTGTAAGCACTTGAATCTTAGCTTAACTTGTTTTAGCGAACGAACATCATCATCGTTTCCTAACAGTGACGAGTCATTAAAAATTCAACATAGAACTGCTGCGGAACACAAACAACAACGACAATGATAACAACAATAACAACAACAACAACAACAATAATAATAACAGCAACGAAGGCAATAACAAGAACAACGGCAACATCAACAAGAGCAACAATGAAAATGACATCACCGTAACAGCCATAAAATTGTTAAGCATACATTTGAAAATATTGAGGCATATGCAGGCAGCACAGCATTCCGCTAATGGCGGTAACACAAACTTTGTTAATTTTCAAAATCATTTCGTTGCGTTTTTTTTGTTTTGTTTTGTTTTGTTTTATGTTTTTTTGTTTTTTTGTTTTTTTGTTTTTTTGTTTTTTTGTTGGTTTTTTGCTTTACTTTGTTTTCCTTTCGAGGGCATTTTCACATTTTCAATGCTATATAAGAACGGAAGGCAGCGTAAGCAAAAAACAAAAAACAAAACAAAAATTTATGTATGTGTCTACAATATATACATTATGGATGGTAATATCCTTTATAATGTCCTTCAAACGTTCACAAAATTACATACATACACATATGCACATACTAGATGGTTAGATACATTCATTTCATCTATGCATGTACACCGTCATTAGTTGTAATGTTATGGCTGTAAAGTTATTGTTGTGTATGTACACGCGATGCTCAGTTGTTCATATGTGACTTGGGCGCTGTACGTGCATTCATTGTTGAATTGTCAACGGAAAGTGCTATACATACATATATATATACATATATATATATATATATGCATATGCACAACCTAAACTTGCATTGTAACCATTTCCGGCATTGTTTTCGCTCGATTTATGTACGTACGTACGTACGTACGTACATATAAGTGAACAGTGCACGGTTCCAGTTTTCTTGCGCTATTTTCTCAATCTCGTTCGTTTGATGTTTCTTCTTCTGCTTTTTTTTTAGATCTTTTTAATTTTTTTCTCCATTTTCTTCCTCCTCTCCTTTTTTCCTTTTGTGACACATTTAACATTTGCTATATGGAAATATAATCAGAGTGCGGATGAATAAATGCCGTTTTATATTTGAGGTTTATGTCATGTGTAACAAATTCGCCAAAAACATCAAAATAACAGTCGTCATGCATCCACATCCACATACGCATACGCATACACAGACACAGACACAACAGACACAAATATAAACAAAAACACAAACATATACTAAAACATAAAACACACATACATAAACACAAACTTAAGCAGAATTACATACACTAATGATGGCTCTGGCAGTGCACTGAGTAAACCAAGTCGACCAAGTCTCTTTATCGCATAATGATGAGGATGCAAATGGGTTTATTGTTATTGCTCTGTTTGCATTATCATTATTATTATCGCTATTTCGCTGTTTATTATGATTTTCCTGATTTTTAGTATATATGTTGTTAGTTGGGGTTGCGCTAATGTGACAAACAATGTGTTTAAAAGTCACAGCCGCAACACTTATGCCCATCCATACATGTAAACAATTATAATTATTTTTAATGATCGGCTACTCGTTTTTATTTCTTGTTGTTGTTTTCATTGTTTGATGTCGTTGTTTGCTTTTCTAGCTTTTTCCCGCAGAACAAACAACCGAATGAAACAGTTTTAAATTGTCGCTAATGGACGTTTTGGTGTTTCCCGAAATTGAAAATAACAAACAATTAAAACTTTTCAAATCGTTAGTCAGCTTTTTTATTATGGTTTCTATTTAATTACAGAAAAAGAAAACTTATTGTACTGGAAAAAAATCCCTTACAATCTGAAATGCTTTACACTCTTGCTATTGGACTTAAACTGAAATATTCGCCATAAATAAATGCAATAATGAAATGAAAGAATGCAACTTTTGTCCCCAAATAGATGTCGAATCAAAAAGAAGTAAAACTGTTTAAGCAAAATTAAACTCAGTTTAATTAAATTCAGTTTAAATCGCAATTATTGACGCTTATCACCCTCATCTACCCGTGTCCTTTTTTTTTGCACCCCCCACCGATTGATGAAGATAGATTTGCGGTCCCTTAGAAGATCAGCTTTATCGACCCAATATCTTGACCAGAATCAAATTCTCAATCGGTCTGTCCGTCTGTGCGTCTGTTGTAAGCATTGTCTACACCCCCCAAAGAGAAAACATTCGAAGCTCTTGCACACAAGTTGGCACTGAACATGAGACAAATATGTCGAAGGGTATGCGTACAATACAAAGCAAACTGAGGACACCCCTATTCTTCAATAGGAATAAGAATTTTTGTTTTTTTTTTTTTTTTTGCTCGTAAACTACAGCAGATAAATTTACACAAATTGAAAAATATGTTCTACGGGTGATGCTGCACTACCTGTACAAAAATGAGAAAAATTGACTACGCCCACCCAATATTATCTAAGCATGCTCGTCCATTCACCTGCCTATCTGTCCGTCTGCACAACTTTGCCCCGTTCGCAAAAATGACGATGTCGCCCCACAAATTTGTAAAAGTAATTGGAAGTGACCTAAGCTTTTTAAAGGACACATCTAAAAAGGCCGTCCGTCAATGCAGCAAAAATGGTGCACACCTTTGGTTTTCGTCTTTTTTGATTGTTACTCAAAGTAAAGTACAACACATACATCATATGTTATTACGATGGCTAAACTATGAAAAGGCTAGCAAGCCGGATAAATGGACGAAGGGAGACGTGCAGGAAGACAATGGACAGATTAGCCAATGAATGGAAAGACAACGAAGAAGATCATTTAGAAGAAGAATGCACAGTGGGGCCAACCGATGAATGGTATAAGTCGATTCATAAGCACGAACGGATATATTGAAACGACGATTGTATGGATACATGGACACACATAAACTAAGTGTAGCAGAATCGTATATCTTAGAAGAACCGAGGGATTAACAGATGAAATATAAATTTTAAATAACAAAAACATTCTTTGTTCCTATGATTTGATGTATAAAACAAAAAAATTTTTTCCTTTTTTCTCTAAATAATTTTCAGATCCTTTATGAAAATCTTCTAATTTCAGATTGTCTGTAAAAATATATATACTTAAAAGATTCGATAATTGTCTAAATTGATGGTTATATTTTAAAACATTTATTGAAAAATTGTTTTCAACATTTTTTCCTTAATTAAGTTGATTTTTTATGCATAATTTTTATTAATTTTTCATTTTGTTTTGTTTTCAATTTTTCGCTTTTGTTTAATTGAGATAATTGGATGATTTCTTAATGAAACATTCATTCAATATTTGTTTCCGTTTGGAATTAATTTAAAGGAAGCAAATAACGCGTTAATGACTCGATCGACTGAATATGATATGCATTGAAAATTGCAATGAACTACAAAAGAATCCTTTAATAATGATAACAAAAAAAAAAATAAAAAATAAATAAAAATAAAAACGAAAATGAAAATGAAAATGAAAAAAACAAAAATTGACAATTTGATGATAATTATTATTTCTCATTTCCCATATTGATGTCAATAAGCACGCAAACAGGCAAACACGCATCCACAACCGAGCTGCTGCCAACCCGTCAATGGTATGTTAATAAATGCTTTCACAACGTGTGACAAAGTCGTCACACAATCGAGCAAGGAATCATCAAAGCGGATAAATGTCACAATGCCTTTTACAATGTAATCAAATAAAAATAGTAGCTTAAATACAGTAACACATGCATGCGTACAAATTTCCCTATATGGTTTTATATATAATCGAAGGTACTTTTGTTTATATTTTTATTTATTTATTTATTTATTTTTTTTTTATTACTTTTCAACAACGCGTAACAATAACTATGCATTCAAGCTTTATGATGATAAAAAGAGACATTGTGGCGGATATGACTGAATATCATCTATAATAGTTTTGCTTTTGGGTTGGAGTGCCGCCCAGGCGCTGTTTACGTACTTAGTACTTAAATAAATCATAATATGTTCGATTTTCCTATAAAAATTTAATAGTAGAATAAGTTGTCGAATCTGCATAGGGATAACTATGAAAAATTATTGCTTATTAAAGGTACAAATTAATTTTTTCAACCCCATTATTCGAAGAAAATATTTAAATATTTTATTAGTCTTGATTATCTAAGCTTGGTTTGCGCCGTCGCTTTTACTAAAAAGCAATCAAAAGTAATCTCTTTCGATCTGCAAAAACAAGAAATTTAAAAATCTCAAATGCTATCTGTTAACTACAACGACAATAAATATTTAAAATGTATTTTCGAGCTTGAACAGTCGCTACTCACAGATTGCAATTATATTAATCTTCTCATTCGTTTTCATTGTGTGTCTTCATTGTGAAAAACACATTACACCGCATACAACATTGGCCAGAGAGAATTACTATATAGGTTAAGCTTCTTTCTATCGACAGAAAAAATCAATTTTTGTATAAAATTTTTCAAGGTATCAATTAAAACAATTTATTTCAATTCTACACAAAAGATGTGTTCAAATCATTTGTCAACTATTATAGAATTTTCTTTACTATTAATGTCACTCCCTAATTTATTAACTACCGTTTATAAAATGCTCCCTTCCACATATGTCACTTTCACTTCACTCAATTTGTTGTTGTTGTTAAGCTAAAGTGTAAGAATGTAAAAAATGAGATTTTTTTATTACTATTTTATGCGATGTCATGATGTACAGCACGTACATTATTGCTTGAGATATGTACCGATAACGGTGCACGCGGCGATATCAACTATATACATATTTGTCTCTCAAAGTTTGAAAAAAAAAAAAAAATTTATTTATTTAAAATTAGTACATTTGTTGGGGTGCACTGAAAACGGTACACGGGCTTGGCAGAGAACGCGCTAATGACACTGTTTGCAGTGAAAATCTTTTCAGCCGATACGATTAAATTTAGGTACCATTTAGGTTTATTGCTTTCGGAAAAATTACGCATGTACGAACATGCGTTTACGTTCACTTAAAGTACAGTTTAGATAAGAACTTCGTTCAGATGGCCATTAGCTATGCATTCTTATAGCCGGACAAAATGTTTGCTTAATTACATCTTCACCTTTGTGTATCTTTTCGTGTCGCAACCCATGCAACGACTGCATATGCATCCATCATTCTTCGTCCGGGTCCAACTCGACCCTAGTCTGTCTGTTCGATTTTTTCGTGTAACGTTCTTTGAAGCGTATTAAAAATCTGAAGTGAGCTTTCTCTTCTACAACTTCTCACAATGTACTCTGCGAAATATAGTTTTACCCCAACTGTCTATATACACCCTATCCATAGGTAGTAAAATGATATTTTCAGTTTATTTTGTTTTTGTAAACAAATGGTATGATTTCGCTTTAGATGCATTTTTCAAATTTTTCAAGCATCGATGAAACGGTTCCTAGGACAGAGTTTAGAGTCGGGCGATTTATTGATTTTGAGAGGAAGGGATCTTGCCGCTTCATTCGTTCGTTTGCTGGTGCAGCGACAAAGATCTCAAGCGAAATAGTCTCAAAGTGACGTAAGAGTCAAGTCGCTGAAAACGGTAATGGCCAGCGATGAAGCACACAATTCGGACGGGAGTAACATTGGAAGGACGATGCTTACACATCTTTTAGATGTAGTTTATATCATTTTTATTTCGATATTTTGACATATTTTTCCTTCGGTCAACAAATTGATGTGCGCATATGATTCCCTTTAAGTCCTCCACACGTTTATATCAAAATTTGAAATTCAAATACGAGAAAGAATTGATACAAATCTCAATCAGAGATGTATCGTATTTACGGTTACTTTCGGAATCACAAAGCGAATGACGAATAGATGTACCAGCGAGCAGATCAATGGAGAATTTTGCATATGAAAAATATAGATAGAATGCTTCTACGCGAAGCAATGAATATTTCGATAGCAAAAAGATATTAATGTTGCCGGTATTATCAAAGCATTAAAATGCTACCACCTCTGTCCGATACTAATCAGTTTGTGCTTTGCGAGAACTTTTAACTAAATTGTCTTTAAATAAACAGACAGACAGGCCGGCGGACAATTCCGCATATTTTTTCTGAAAACCGCAAACATATTATAAAGCTTCGTTTCATCGATCGGTAAGCTGAAAGATGAAACGCTTTGAAATTAAAATTTTCTACAGTTTGTAGGTACGTGTAGTTTACGCTTAATATAATAGATACAAAATTATATATATATTTATATTTGTGAATATGTTTTTGGTACAAAAAAATTAATAACTCAACCAAGGGGGGTTTCATATGGCCAATGAATGATTATCATAGTGAAGGTGGCTGCATTAAATGAATGAATGAATGACTGAATGAGTGCATGTGTACTTCCTTTTTATATGCAAATTGACTTTAATACTTTGGAATGTAAACAAGCGCATACAGGTCTAGGTCTGCTGGCAAATAGGTTTACAAATTTATTATGTTATGATATATGTGTATATCGGTTTTTGCAGTAGCTATATGCTGTATGTATGTATGTATGTTCATGCATATATGCATAGAGTACGCTTGGTATATACAAATTAACTGCTGTTGTAGGCAACTAATTGAGGATGTGTTTCTCATCATCTATAGTCCGCTGCGATTTCCTACAAAAATACCCGCATGGAAACGCAATAGCTTAGTGTTTGTGTGCTTGTTTGTTGGTACGATTTCCAGGATATATATGCGTGTGTGCTGTGTACTTCCTGGAAACCATTATAATGCTTTTGCTCTTATCATTACAGCAAATGCGTATTATTCAAGTAAGGCTTTTTAATATCGCCACTAATGAGTGTTAAAATATTTATCAATGAAATCGTCCAAGAAAGGGTATAACAAAAAAATAAATAAATAAATAAAATACAACTAAAAAAGTGAAAATGAGAATAATTTAAAATCATCCGATATTATTGTTAATTGAAGTATCAATGCGTTCGCACTTAAATTTTAATAGGATTTTTTTTTTTTTTTTTATATAAAAACATTCGATTCGAAAATACACACTTTCTTAGCGAACGAGTCAATCATTTTAATGGATGTTTCATCAAGTCTATCCTTGATGTCAACTTTAACGCACCAGTTATCTTGTTTGTACACTTTACGTATTAATTGATTTCAATTGATTTTTTTTTTTCCTCTCATTATTCGCACGCGCTAGTATAGCTAGCTCTCAAACTCTTTTGATTCGTTATTGAAAGTAATTGATATGTAATTATCTAAAATGAAAATTAATTTTAATCACCGATTATTGATTGATTTGTGATTGCTGGAGAAAAATTTAAATTTACATTTGTTCGGGATTAAGTGAAGTGAAAAGAAAGCGAGTTTCTCGCTTAATATTAAATTTAAATGAAATTCTTTTTAGTTATTCCAACATCACAAACGGCCTCAATGAAGACATATTAGATTGTCCCTAAGTCCTTCTATTTAGAAATCTTTTTAATAGTTATCCACATTATAGGAAATCGGGTTCTTTGCAAAATTGTACAGCTGGCAGCTGGTTAACGTCAGTGCTCTCAAAGTCTCAAAGGACTTTCGAACAGCTTAGCATTTGATGAATCAAATTTATTTATTTATGTTTACATGTGCTGGGAAAGATGCAAAAGGAAGAATTGACTGAAATGCCATTTCGAACCGTTCCAACATCGCGGTTTCATTGCTTGACAGGTAAAAAAACAAGAGTATCCTGGGGCGTATTATGACTGCTGATGAAAAGTGGGTCTGCTACGACAACTGCAATTGAACAATGGGTTCTTGTAAAAAAGACCAGCAATAGCGGTTAACAGACGTAAAGTCATCCTCTTGCATGACAACACTCGGATGCATATTACAAGAGTTGCCGAGGATACGATGTTGCATCTCGAATGGAACGTTCGTCCGCACCCAGCGTACTCACCAGACATAGCGCATTCCAATTATTACCTGTTCAATTCAATGCAGCATGACTTGGCTGCCACGCGGTTTCGAAATGCTGAAGAAGTAGGAAAATGACTCGATGATTGGACCTAATGTCGTTCCTTCGACACTGTATCGCCATGTTTTCAGAAAATACTTTGATTAACATTTGTTGTATCAATTTTTCTCAATCAATGGCCTTTTCAAGTGAAATAATAATCAAAATACATGCAAGTATCTAATTATTTGGACGTCATATGCGATGTGACGTAAATTTTCACATTGAAACTAATTGTTAAAAAGTTCTTATTAATCTAAAGGTAAACTAAGCTAAACTGATCAGTATCGTTTCGCAGAATACGTTGGAGTGCTAGCGCTTACGATCATCTCGTAGCCGAACTGTAATACTTTTCGGTAATAGTTAACATATAGATAAGCAACATATTGTTAGTCTGATGACTGTAGCGACACATCGTCCAATTTAAAAAGCACATGTTCGCGACAACGATTCCTATAAGAGCCAATTTTCTTGTGTTCTATTTGAACCGAAATTATAACAATTGCACCAAATCGCTTAAGCACGATTGATCCGTCAAGATTCCAAGAGTTTAACACCAATTTTCCTCGTCTAATATTGCGTCCAGCAGTTTTTCATTTTTCCCGATTGACCTTAATTGAGCTTAACCCAAAGCTTTTAAGCCATTGTTGTCTGCTGCTGTCAGTTTTAGAAAATCGAATTTGCGAGAACTACTTAAACTATTCCTTAAGCGGGGCTTAAACAAGAAATGTTCCCTATAAGGCTTGTGAGGGCAAGTGAAAGTAATGAGGGCGCACTGCCTACCAAAACTATTATGTTGAAGTCTTGAAAGCACATTTTCCGATGAATTAATAAAGGATGAAGATCAAAGGTTACTGTGTACATACATTCTATATCTAAGATGAGGTCAACATAAAATCATTTCTTCTTTCATTTTTGTATTATAAAGATTTGAGCAGAAATATTTAGTTTTTCTTTTATATATAAAAATAATAAAACTTTTGAATAAAAATCATTAGGAAAATTGTACTCGTGTAAGACAAATTGTGAGTAATCATTCGAAAGAGCTTAACTCACATTGGAACTATACGCATTACTTCTTTAGCAAATGTCATCGAGGCACACATATGTAAAAGGAAAATAAAAGATCACTACTGGGGTTTACAAACGTAGCACATTCCCTTTGCCTTCTATATATATATATATATATATATATATATAAATATGTATGTATAGAGATTGTCAGATATCAGAAACATATACACATATCACATGTATGGCTTGATGTGTACACAATAACAAACATATATATATATATACAGTAGAGTACTTTTATGCATTTGTATAAATTTGTTAATGTATCGTCAACATCAAGGAATTCTTGTTAAAGATTTATTCAAGCATGAAATGGAAGTGTCACAAAGATTTCCATATATTATTATAAACGAGTGTGTTTTCACGTCTCTATTGTATGAAAAAGAAGAAAGAAGATCTGAAAAATATAATAAACACAAAAATACTTATCAAAGCAAATTTATAACTAACTGCCTGACAACATCAATGTTATAGAAGCAAGATATATATATATATATATATATACACTACACCTGATATCATCTCAATTACATTATCAGTGTTTTTAAACTTTCTTAGCAGTAAGTAAAAGTTACTGAAAAAGACATTAACATTTAATATATATATTTAGGTTTGTGTTTAGTTTAGTACTCACTCCTAATACGTAATACCTTCAGAATTATTATGTATTTGAAAAAAGCGAAAAAATTCAGAGCGACTCATACAAGACGTAAGATAATAAAAAAATTTGAGAAATAAAGGAAATTTTTTATGAGTATATATGTGTGTATTTAAAATACTTTGCTAACATCACATGCCGCGTAAGGAGGCTAAGCATAATTATAGTGGAGCTTATTTGGCAGCGAGAGCATTTCCAGACAAACGAAATGTTTACATACACGCATACACTATTTACTTATCTTTTATATAATATAGATAGACAAGGTATGACATCGATATTCAAATAATCAGCACATACGAGCTCTGTAAGTGTATTATAACATGTTATGCATATGTTAGGGCTTAGCTGTAACATGTAACATGAATTATATGATAGCGCTCTCAAGCAGAACAATTAAGTCATTTGTACGCTATTACTATAGCGTAACCTACTTAAAGGCTAAGCATGTCTAAACTTGACCCATTCTCTGCGAAGAAAATTTAGAGCGTCACGCCTTTGGTGCCAAGGTTTTATTTTAAAGAAAACATGAAATTCTCCAAAATGTAATTTTTGGCGCATGAAGACGACACCACGAGGCATCTCGCAATTGGCAGGGAATGGGTTAAATCTAAAGTACATAAGGTAAGTAATTAGCTAAGTAAGAAGTGTGTACAGGTCAAACCATAACAAAGCAGATGACTTTGATAAAATCAATTCCAGAGGGAATATTTAAAATGTTCGCCTGCTCTTGGCGAAACTTTATATGACTTTATCTGGTAAAAGTTCTAAGGGTTCTATTATCGCTTTCTTTTTTTTTATAATTTACTTATAATATTTGTAACGGTTTTTTTTTGTTCTTTCGAAATTTCAGTTCAGAAAAATCTATAATGGGACCACGATCGAAACTTAACCTACAAAATTACGTCAATTCCAAATCGAAATTCGCAAAATATTAATCAAAAGTGGAGGTGAGCTTTGATTTATTAGAAGCGTCATTATAAGAATTGAGCTTCATTGGAAAATAATTCAAATCGACTCTAGAGCTTGCAAGCAGACCACGTTTGTAGGATCCAATATTGTCAAAAGTTCAAAAAGAGTAATGCGACCGTATAGATAGAAAAGTTTTGTTAATGATACCCATTAGGTATCTCAACTCAATCAATTTTTAGCTTAATTTTCACAAAGTCTCGAATCGTTGTCAATAAGACCGCTCTAGATCAAGAATTGCGCATAAGCGCTAAATCATATTCAGGACGGTAACGATTTTCATTACACCATAAGTCGTAGACGAGAAATATTTTGTCGTCTTAACAACTCCATTAACATTAAGAAAAAGGGTGTAATAGCACATCTGGTCAAAGAAGCATTTTAAAGGCCTAAGTACTATGTAATTATTAGGGACAAGGTGAACTCGCAAATTTTGGCTCGCAAGTTCGAAATGCGCTGCAGCACTTTACTGATGGAATCAATTACAGAAGAAGAATTTGATAGCTCGGACGCAACACTTTATCAAAAACGATCTAACATGCCACACGCAAGCAACCTAAGAACCCAGTGGAGTATTGAAGGTTGTTGTACATTAAAAAAAAAAAAAGAAAAAAAAAGACTTTTCTTCTTTATTGGTTGAGTAGACGCAGTGTATTATCTGGAATAAGTGAAAAAAATTCAATACCTTAGAGAAATTTTTTCCTTCAAGTTTCGGGCCTTTTTCCGACTGCCTGTGCTAAGGGGATCCTTGCTGATAAGCTGATAAGCCCAATATTTTCCCTAATATGCTAACCGATGTGTTTAGAAATTACTTATGTTTATTGAAAAGCATTTCCAAACTAAAAAATATTTGTATACGTATATCAAATGGAGTCGTTGAGTAGATATGAGGACGAGAACGATTCGAAAGTTTTCGATGTTTCTGCCAAAAAATCAAAACTCTCGTATAAAGTTTTTAACGTTGATTATGAATTCGGCCGACTATTGAATACAATTTCTTACCGTCTTCCCCAACCATTTCTCAAGACGTGAAGTGCAAAAACTGCAATTCTGTCTTTGACAGACGCATAAAAAGTGATACTAGAAACATAATGAGAAGGAATATTTGAATATGATCTTGAAATTGCAAACTAATTCCAAAAAAATGTAAAAAACTTTATTATGATGAGAAAACAACATCTCTGTAGAAAATGTTAAAACTTTCAAAGCATTTAACTCGAAGGACAATTTTTGAAAATGACATGCAGCATAACTTGAACAATTTTCAATTTTTTTCATTCGAATTCTTAACAGTGTCTTTAACGGATATTCTCGATAAGTTAGTTTAAAGTTTTTTTATTGATGAAAAAACGTCACATTTGCGATCGAAAATTGAAATTTTGAACTCGGATATATGCCAGTCAGGAAAAAATCGTACGTTATTCACTAGATGTAGAAATATAAATGAAGCGATTTTTTTAAAATAATAATCTGGACCAGTTACACTACGTGCCGCAGAACTTCTTGAGTTAAAGATGCCTGCAAAGAATGGCTGCGGTGCTGGCAGTTTTTCATATTTTTCCAAAACAATCTAAAAATACACGCCTACTAATCTCGTCATGTGTTCTTGTTTTTCTATCTTTTCTATCATCCAAATAAAAATTGTCAATAAAACTCCGTCTTTTTAGACTCATGCAGTCGTCAGTATTCAACACCCAGATGGACATCCGCCTTCTATGATATCGATTAACTTAGAATCACTTTCCGCATCGATCTAAGCTTGTCTGTCCGTCTGTCTGTCTTGTTTTCTTATGTTTTACCTATAGCCCGTTTCGTGCACTGACGTGTTTTAGCCTCAAGGACAAGTGCTATTGAAAATTGCTTTAATTTCTCAAGTCTTTATATCAATACCTGTAAGGTGCTGTAGGGTAATTAATTGTGCGTCGTGGCCCGCCGTGATGATTTTAATTGTTTTATTTTATTTATTTTCCGTTATTTACTTTGATCACGAAAGCATGTCTATTGTTTTACAATTTATTTGAAGCGCGTTTCTAAAGTTTACACTTCTTAGATGTTAAATGTATCGGATTTAGGATACTTTCTGTGATGAAGTATGAAAACAAAAAACAAAATAAAACATAAATGAATAAATAAACGAAAATGAAAATGAAAATGAAAATGAATATACATAACTAAGATATATTTTGAAAGTGTTGAGATAATAAACATGTCTTACAAATGTCATAAACTGTGCCATAAGCACGTACATACAATCGCCTATAAGCACGCATATCATATACGCTCAACTTATAAACATAACTAATATGTAAGAAAATGTAATAAAAATTCGAATAAAAAGTCATTTGTACGCACGTATAGCTGCGATGAAATTTTTGTTATATAATCAAAAGTACCTCTGATGCCATCTTAAAATTTCTTAATATTAAATTTCTCGAAAGTGCATATAATTCAATGCTGACAACAGAAATTTGTTTTGCTTTGGTTTTTTTTTTTGCACTCACTTCTTCAAAACATTATTGCACTGCGTTTAATGTATTTATAGGAAAAGTTTTATCATAGTTATATAAATATTTACTTTAAAAAGTTTATATATATATACATATATATATACATATATATATATATATATATATATGTATATATATATATATATATATAATAAATAGATTCATCTTATTTACAGTATATTTATGCGCACACACAAACACACGCGCATTTCTTTTACCTAATTCAGACATACATACATACATACATAGAGATTTAGAATACATTCCATAGACTCTTAAATACTTACAACTTTAAACATTGTGGTTACATTACTTTACACATCCCCAATGGCATTAATTACGCAAACGGGCTGCACAAGATATACACTCAAATGTGCACATGTATACATGTGTATACATATCTAATGAAAATGAAAAAAATTAAAAAAGTTGCAAATAGAAAGAACACTTTTCTACACGTTATCAGAAAAAAAAAAAAAAAATTCGTATAGCCAGCATGCAACATACCTTAGACATTACACATTCACACACAATAACACACACACACATGCATAGATATATATATATATATATATATATACATACATACATATATAAAAGTTGTTTATGCATATTTAGTGTAAGCACGTTGAAGAAGTATATTATGGAAAATGCAAGCCACGTTTATATCATGGTTTACTAAACAGTATAGAATGCAACCAACACACGCGCACAAAAAAACAATATTTAACTTTAGCAGACGCTATTGTTTCAGATTACTAAACGTGAAAATCATTATTTTAGAAAAACTTAAATGCTCTTGTTGTTGCCATTGTTGCCGTTCTTGGTGCTGCTGCTTGCTTCGGTTTTTGTGTTTAGCGGTAGCTGGCGGTTAATGTTAACATAAACAAAACAATTTCGTTATAAATATTTACGATGCAAGAAGAAGCCGAGAGGAGAAACGAATACATACATTTTTCTTTTTGCTTTCAAATTCAAGTTTAAGTTGCTTGTTTAAATTCTTATCTCATCTCTTTATCCTCATTTGAAAATTAATTGTATATTCATTTTATTTTCTCGTTCTTAATATTATGAAACAACAAAACCCGCAAGAATGCTTATCGGTTCCGATCAAATCAAGTCAAGTCGCTTCTACCCATTTACATACGTTTGTAGTAGTAAAGTACCCTTTTCTCTGTCATATGAAAGTGAGTGATACGGTAGGTATAAGAAAATTGCAACTTGTATAGCAAAGGAAAAAATGACAATTAGGGCATCGTAAAAACTATGCAAATTGAACTCCATAGGAAATCAAAAGAAACGAAAAGAAGAAATAAGAAGAAATTTTCAAACAATTTCTTTAACATTTTACAATTTACTTTTTAGATTTCTTATGCAAAAGGATGATAATGATGAATATGTAGTGCAGTATAGTGTAGAAGAAGAAAGGAAAAGGGGATAAAAATCTACCATTCACTGTTTACATATAATGAAAAGATTGCAAAACCAAGCAAAGCAATCGTACTTTATTTGTTGTTTATTAATTTATTCCCATAGTCTATACATTTCGTAAATATAAACATACAAAGTATGGATATTGAAGGCTGCCGGATAACTTAGATTATATGTTAGCCAGTATCGAAACACCATTACACCACTGACAGACAGATTTGAACCCGCGATCATTGCGTTATTATTGGACGGTAGATTGAGATCGAGTTAAATGTAAAGCATCTCTTATTTATCACTTAACGAATGTTGAAAAATGTTGTGAGAACTTCTTGAACAGTATATTGTGAATAACATCGAAACAACATCACAAAACATGAATAAATGATTAAAACTTAATTAAACGCATCCATTATAGTATACTTGATGCGTAGAGAAGAATAATAAAATGACTTTAGTTTATACGATGATTGATTGATGATGTGATTTGTCTTTGAAAGAATAGAGAATTGTAACTATTAACCTACAAATTTTATGCTTTTTATATTTATATAAAAAATCCCTCTTTCTTTACCCGATATTAAGATTACATTGACATTCATTTGAAGCTATAGAAAATTTTCCCTGAAACTGCACAATCTCATCATGATCTGCAACGGCAACGGCAACGGCAACGGCAACGGCAACGGCAACGGCAACAACAGTAACAAAGACAGCACGAAAAAAATTCATCATATTAATAAGACACACATTTACATATATATTCATACATACACTTCCAATTACATTAGTTTATGGTAAAGACGGAAAAAAAGGAAATGAATCCACTTTTATTAGTAAAAAAAGAAGAAAACCAAACCACACACACACACACACACACACACACTCACTCACACAACACAAAAGTAAAGTTATTACCCACATTTATCAGCATCATCATCATTACCATTATCGTCATCAACCTTCGTTTTATGATCATCAACAGCTTACATGCACTAAACTGTAAGGATCAAAAGAATTAAACAAGTGTCAGAAAATGAAGAAAAGAAATCCGCAAAAAAAAAAAAAAAAAAAGAAAAAAGGAAACCAAACATCAAATATACACAATCGCACACAGCCACCATGCAGACGCATAAAATGTGCATATGCATACCTTGAAATGTACGACATATGTGTCTATATATATATATATA
>KK502443.1:606412-639706 GCA_000688735.1 Glossina austeni
AAAAATCAGCGAAAACATTTACAGGCACTAGAGAGCACACAATATTGATTTAATTAATAAATTGTATGAATGCCGCGACATCCTGGCTTTCTTTTGCCAACATTTGTCCGCGTGTAGGTCGGTCGGATGTTGTCATAGCAGTGTCAACGAGTTGTATGAATCGATGCACTTCTGTTTAATATTTTTATTAATCTTTTTTTTTTTTTTTCTCATATTTTATTTTATTTTTCTTTGGTCATTAATGATAATTATGAAAAGTGGAAAATTTTTCAATAATTGCAAGCAACGGCTTGAAAGTATATAAATTCTTTCATTTCATTCTCTTTCCCTTTTCCCCTCGGTTATTCCATTTCTGCCTGAATATGGAACTCATTCGGGCGTTACGTAAAGTTGATGAATATTGCCGCGCAGTGATAATTGTTGAATTATATCAAGGACGCATAAGCTGTTTTTTATATATTCGTTCGTACGAAAGAAAAAAAGAAAAAAAATTGAAACAATTTATAGCTTTCATACCATATTCTCAGCGTAACTTCTGTTGGCTATGCACTTTTTTCTCTTCTTAATTATAATAAACGGAGAGTTGTCAAAAAAAAAAAAAAAACAAAAGAAAAAAAAGGAAAAAAAAACATAGAAAATAACGGAGCCAATATTTCAAAATCTTATTCCGCATTCTTTCACTAATCGTCACTTAGCAAAGATAATTTTTATTTAATATATTTAATTATTCACTTTGTAATAACTGCGAGTGTACCTCTACATAGTGTAGAATAGAAATTAAATTAAAAAAAAAGTTAAAAAGAAACCTGTCGGCATACACTCTTGTGTCCTTTTAACTAATTGAAAGCAAAATATAACCCAAAAAAGTATACATTTGAAAACATTTTATAAAACAAAAAAAAAAATAAATAAATAAATAGCGTAAGCAGTCATCCACTAAGCAGTGTTCTTATATTAATCAGCTTAAATATAGCTATAAAAGTGAAATAAAAGAGTTGCGACATTTTCAGCAAAGGCTTTCTATCATATTTTCAATGCTTTCTTTCCTTTAGTTTCGCTTTTAGAAGAACATTTTTAAGAAGAATTGCCGAGAAATTATCTGAACTATCGCATAGTAGCTTATATGCAGACGGTCACGCGTCATATGTACACACAATGCTTGTAGTTTATAAATTCTGTTATTGCTGATGTTCGTGTTTCCGATGCAATTAATCCGTTCGTAAAACCCACAGTTCCGCATGAGTAGCCGAGTATGCAAGAATGGCGAATGCCAAGTCAGTGTTCGTGGACAGACAGATTTCAAGTACGATAGATTTTACTTTGGTTTTGGCTACAGCATGGGTTCACTGGATAAAGATATAAACACTTGTCGATTGATCGTGCAACCATTGGACTGCGGCCACCTGGCTGTCTCTTTCATTTCCCTAATTTTTTTCTGACCCTCACCGTGTTACACGAGTGATTAGTTATCCATTGATTAATTAGTTGTATTAAAAACAATAAAATTAGAAAATTCTAATTAATTTTTGATCCAACCGCGCCTCTATCCATTCATATATTCGTGTTTCGATCATTGCGTCTTTGCCCTTCCTCTGATTTCTTTGCTGAATATTTAAAAGGTGCTTAAAAATTAAATTATAGGAATTTCGATAGCAATCTTCTATACGTTACATGTTAAAGTTTATTACAAGCGTATTGGAGTGCAGCCCACACCGGATTACAGGACAGTACAGTGCAGTGCAGATTACAATTTCGAGGTGGTTCAAGTCAAAATATACACCAAGCTTTAGATCAGCAGACACCGTAAATCGATTTGTGTATTATGACGGGATGGCGTCATCCCCTGTTCCAATGACTACCGCAGTCCTGCATGCAAACATGCATCCAAACGCCAGTAAGATAGACTAAGCCACCTCATGACTGAAATCATTTTCTATATCAACATACTTCTGTAGCGGGTTAGGAGGGGATATATATGAAAAATGCGTAACGGTTTAAATCTTCGCCCCTTGTGCAGTTGATTTAAACCCGCTGTTGCCGCTAGTTACTCAATTTGAATTAAATTGAAATAACAATTAAATTTAGAATCGATCGCGTTCACTGAGTATTCAAGTGTTGCCCTAAAACTGCTAACACATTCTTACTACTTCATACTTTCATAAGAAATCCTTTTTTAAAACCACTGAACACTGAACAAAGAGCAAAAAGTAAAGATATAATAAATAAGTGAGAGAACTATATTCGGCCAGGTCGAACCGTTTGCGCCTTTCGTTTAACCTTTCGCTTCAAAAACAAAACAAAGACGAAAAATTTCATTACTCTATAATGTTGCGTGCGCATGTGTGCGTGTGGCATGTATCTTTTACATTTTCAAACCACGTACTGTATCAGCTATAAACTCTGTTTGCAAAATTTTAAGCTGCCTATGTATTGTAAAATATGAGTAACGAGAAAAAGCTGCAATTCTTCGGCTTTGAAAAATCGATTCCTAGTTTAACTTGAAAACGTGCCAAATGCAAAGTCGATAGCTTCATTTTCCCGGCCAGGCGAATATTTACCACACACAGATAGACGGACATGTCTAAATCAAAATTAAAAGATGATCGAAAATTTATATTTTATTTATATGGGCTCAGCTTCACGGGCCTTCTGGGCGTTGCAAATGTTTTGACAAAATGAATACGCGTCGACTTTCAATGGTGGGTAGAAAAACGGGCGAGAAACACATGCCGTAACAAAAGACAAAAGAGAGAGAGAGAGAGAAGAAAAAAAAGATAACTAAAACAAGAATTTAAGACAAAAATTCCATGTTGGCCATTGTCAGTGGAATGTTTGTATAAAAATCAAGTTGTAATTTGAAATTTTTTCTTAAGCCAAAATAGATCCTGGTTTTCTTCACAATTTGTCTTTTTTTCGTTTTTTCGTTTTTTCTTTCTTCATTTGGTTCATCGTTTGGGTTTTCCTTTTTTTTGCTCACTGCTGACATAACCAAAGTGTCATTTTGGCCTTAAAATCATATTAAAACTTAAATTTTTATAGTAAAAGCTGGTCAAGTCAAGAAAAATGGTGAAAGCAAAGTCAAATAGGTATCCATTCATGTATGTGTATATATATATATATTCAATGTGCGTAGATATATATATTTAAATGTATGTATATGCATATATATACAATAGTTAGCTTAAGTATTATATGGAATCCTTGACATTATTTTGCGTTTTCATTCCAACTTCTAAAAGTTCTTTGAAATGGCAACTCAGTCAGCTTTCTTGACCTCTTCCCATTTACATTATTCTTCTTCCCAATTTCTATTATTCGACTCCAGATGCAAAGTTCTCTATTTTAATAAATAAATTTTTTGTTTTTTTAAATTTTAATAATCACTTCCCATGGTTTCTTCTTTTACTGAACTGATTCAAGCTAAAAATTGAAGAATTTATATAAATTCGTTCGACGATAAATTGTGCAGATTAATAAATAACATAAAAAAATTATCAGATGACGCCAGACCATCTCGATATTCGATCATTCAAATTTTCTAAAGTCAACAAAACTGAGCCTGGCTTAGGCCGAATTTTTTATAAAAAAAAAAAAAAAAAAGAAAACACAAAAATGAAATTTCGATACTCTATACTATTAAGTGGGCGTAGTCGATTTTCCCTGTTTTTAACAGATATGACTGTCCGTAGAATAGATGGGCAAGCTTTCATCATTAAATCTGTTTTATGACGTGAGTGATGAGAAAAAAAAACCGATTTTTTTGTTCTCAAAACCAGAGTCGTTCTTAATTTATGTCGTATTATCGACGTGTCTTTTGATAAATTTCACCGATTTTCGGCGCAAAACGGGCTAAGAACAATTGCCAATGTTTCTGCCAAACTTGAAGGCGTTGTCTCTAAAGAGAGAATGTTTTCTTTATCAACCCACAGGGACCGGCAGGTTTAACTAAGAATATGTACACTGTGAGGACTTTTTCACAAAACAAATACATATACATGGACAGACATCGGACAGACAGACAGAAAGACAGACAGACAGACAGACAGAGAGATAGATGGAGAAATAAACTTAAAACGATTAAGGAAATGATACTGAATTGATCGATCGCTATAATCAAAAGTTTTTTGTATTTTTAAATTCTTCTGCGTCTGACGTGCATCCTTAATAACCACTGTACGAGAAAATGTGTAAAGCATAATATCATCAAATATTTGGTGGGACCACAAATAAGGAATTTGGATCGATTAATAGCCATGTCCACATTTAGCAAAAACACTTTACAAATTCCATGTATTGATTTAAGATAATAAGAGATTTGTCCCAAAGCGAATATGGGTTTCTTACTAGTTTATCTGTTATTTATGATATTTTAAATTTTTATCGTCATTTTTATGCGAAAAATGTTTATAGAAAATTGTATTCGATTTGTATATGTGTAATATAAAATCGGCCGTGTATGTATCAATATGTTTTGTATATTTATGGATTTGTTGAAAAAAAAAAAAAAAAACTAAAAAATAAAAATGAACAATTCGGTTATTTGGTTGATTGTTGTTTGGTAAGATGCCATTTTTTCCCTTCTTCTCTTTTTCTACTCTCCTTTATTTGTCACTTTCAATCTCACTCGCTTTCTCTATCTCCGTATACATATATATATATATATATATATCTTTCTGTCGCACTCGTGATCTCACTCTATGACAATTTCAGTAATATAGGCGATAAATTTATAAAATTGGATTACAGGCACAAAAATTTATATAAAACATCGCAATTGTGGTGACATATACCGAAAAACACGAAAAACAAGCAGAACATTTTGTATGCGGTTTGAGGCGAATTTTCGCCACCCATCTAAACGTAAAACAATTTATTAAAATTATGAAGCATTACGAGCTTAATTGCGAGTGTGTCAACAATACGGTCTCCTAGCTGTTTAGATGACCGGAATTTATATTTGAATCAAATTTCCGTGCAATTATTAACAACTTTTTTAGAGAGGAAGCTAAAGCTTTTTGTGAGTTTTGTGCATGCGGTTATATTCTTCTAAATGATTCGGATAATTATTAACTCAAAGTTTAAGATCGATCGGCCACCAATCATTAATAACATTTGTAATTGTTTATATGATTTATGAAAAATGATTAGGGATGGAACGTAATTTTACGAATACCTTCGAAGAACTAAGTGGCTGACTGGCGAGCAGAGAAGCGTGGAAGGACGTGGAAAGAATGAATTAACTGATGATTGTAATATTTTCTCGGATTTATTTAATTGTTACAAAGGAAAGGACAAATTCAATGTGCATCTAAACTTCGATGAGGGTAAAAAACGCACAAAAGCCCATAAACTCACAAATACATGTTTGCATACACACACAACACAGGTTTGCAACCTACACAGAACTGCAACCTATACAACATTAATATTTATCATGCCTGACAATCAGCCAACCAGTCAAATTCAACACACATATACAAACATACGCACATACATATATATGTATATATGTATAAAAACCTAAAAGCAAATATTTATACCAAAAATGCTCGCACAAATATTGTCTATTTTATTCAATAAAAATGAAAACGAATGAAAGTAAAAACTTTGAAAAAAAAAAAAAAAAAAAAAAAGAAAAATGCCAACAGGATATTTTTATATGTGAATGTACACATGCACACTCCCGGGCATACGTACCAATTGTATTTATGCTTCTTACATTTTAAATTTGCGAACGTAAAATTCTATGCTGCTGGCTATGATGGTCTGTTTTTTGTTTGGCTGGTTGGTAGAGTGTTGTGTTGCGGTTATGTGCCAATTGGGTCAAGTAGCAGCGACAATAATGTTTGCCAAAACGAACAATAATAACAATAACAAGAACAACAAACGTTAAGAAGAAGAATGTAAGCGAAAAAATCGAATATCATCGGCACATATTCACACACACGCACAAATACATACTTTTCACCATGTTAAACAAATATAATTCAAGCGAAAAACGAAGAAAAAAGAAAAGGGAATTTTCTCACAACATCCCAGCAAACAACTACACGACTAGAAGACTAAAAATTTAAAAAAAAAAAAAAAAAAAAAATAACTTTGCTTGGTCCATATAGAAACCTTCTCATACTCATATAAACGAATTGTAACGTTGACAGCGTTGAAAATGCATTTTGGTCGGTTGTTGGCGTCATCTTTATCCGCTACGTGATGATAAACACTGCCGGTTTTCTGTACAATGAAGTATATCAAGCCTTGCCGGCGTCTATGCGTCTGCACATTGTGGTGCCTCTTTCAAGTTTATTTGGTATTTCATGATTTCTCGCTTATATATATATATATATGTATATAGGTGTATATGTATGTATATATATATATATATATATATATATATGTATGTGTGTGTGTGTGTGTGTTTTCGTGTGTCTGTGTGTATGTCTGAATGTGGGTTTTTTGCAATTTTTTGTGTTGGCGGCGCTGGTAATCTCCCAAAAGAAAACGCAAATAAAATTTTAAGCCTCAATGATTCAAAGCAATTGTACAAAAAACTGAAACAAGAAAAAAGGCAAAAGAAGCACTAAAAACACATGCATTTTTTTTTATTTTCTTTGTTTGTATGTAAACACATTTAAAAAGTTATTCATAGTTTCGATAACAATCAACCCACGATGGAGCAAAAAAGAAACAAAAAAAAAAAAAAAAAAACCTTAAAAAATGATAAAAAAAAAAAAGTCAACAAAATAACTTTACATATATATTTTGCAATATTTTTATATTACAAAGTGTTATAAGACATTCATCTAAAGGTTTGAAGTTTGGGAAATGCTAAAACAAGAAGAATGAAAATCTTTCTTACTTTTTGCTTATTTTAGTTTTTTTTTTTTTTACATTTTATTAAACCATTTTATATAACACACACACACACACACACACCAATGAAGTATTATTACATTACATATACGCAGTTGTCACAGAACGAGTTAACAATGTTTTCTCGCGAGTAATACTCCAAGTGCAAACATGGACTAATGAAAATTTCGAGATCGTATTCGTCATGCCTGACCAATTTTTTTAGACTGCAATCGAAAGCGTATCGCGAACTTGCTTTGTGATCAGAAACGAATGAAACTGAATGAATTTGTTAATTTTCTCGCAAACGTATCCACTCAATCATTGGCACTCATTCCATCCTTGGCTTGTGCAATAGCACACATCCATACTCGCTTGAAATGTCTTGATGTCTTTGCTACTGGATGCGGAATGCTGCTGCTTCTAATCGAAGACATTCGATTACGACCAATTTCAGTGACGGCTTAATAAGCTTTATCGTTGGCGTAAACAAACCAGCATATATTCCATTCCTATGAATATGATTCTATATTTAATACAAGGCTTCGAATAACTGGCTTGAGTAAACGGCATCTATTGGACTGAAAATGGTCTTTACTTCTAGCAATGATTTTTCGAGGAAAGTCGTTATCGTACTCATCATCATGGGTTAACATTCAATCACTGTGATCACATCGTCGATTCATTATGAACGTGAGTGCTGGTATTTTTCTCTGTATAAATCTGCAAGCGATGAATTCGACTTACTTACGATATTATTCTCCCCTCTATACAACAAAAACATTCTTTCCATTTCTTTCCTTTTTACATTTCAAAGTTAACTTAGTGGCACTACTGCTACGGTCAACTCATGTTGTCGAGGTATGTAAATTTGCAAAGATCAGTTCATCGGATAATCACGTAAAAGAGAAAGTAAAACTCAATCACGTTTCGCTTTTATCTTAAGCAGAGTTTATTAAACAAAACAAATTTGTGTAAACTCACTCGATATCCTTTTCTTTTTTTTTTTTTTTTTGTTTTTCTGATGCAACTTTTGTGGTAGCATATCTAGCCAAGCCAAGGGCACTTTTGAAATTAAGTTTACACCATTAAGAGAGTTTTTCATATAGAGAGCGAAAGAAATGATAGTCGTACAGGCATACGCACTAGACTACACTATGATTGCGTCGACACACTTCCTAGCAAAGCTCTCGCAATTTTTGGAGAGTCACAAAAACGTCCATGTGACCTGACCTGACCTGACCTGACCTGACCTGACCTGACACTGTCATGAAGGACGGCGCCTTTCTTATTCATCAATTCGGGAGGCTTTACCTCTTTCGTGCCCTGTAATCGCTAGTTAGCTATTGAAAATCGTAGGTAAACTCAATCGCCCTGTGAGCTGGAGTGGCTCGTGATGGCCGATTTCCTCCCAATCCCACGAAATGCAAAGCATTACTTTATGAAGTATCAATACGAGCTGTGGCACCCTTTATGCACCCTCATCTATCTAGAGCTACGATCCCTATCGCACAATATTTTTGATTGTGACGCATCAATCTCTTTACGAGTGCTACGATTTCAAGAAGAATTAAAGAATCTTCTCGATTTCATCAACATCGAAAGTTGATTGCTGCCGCTTCTGATAAGGCATCTCCACTGCGAACATTAACGCCTTGCTTGACCGAAGCAATTTTTTACAAAATTTCGACCCCACTTTTCAAAATGTGACCACTTCCGACTGACTTCACGCAATATCATTTTTTTCACCCTCTATGAACTACTGTGTGCTTTTCATAAGAACATAGTAGAGTCGACGGCGTTAGAATTACCATAGTTACGCGATCATAAAGCCATCTATGTGAAATAGTGGTTTGAAGGTTTTTTCTGGGACCACCACGTAGCCGATTAGTTAAGAAGCACGAGTCGACATATTCGGGATCAATTCCTACTATGGAAGATCTTATGCTTTCATTACAGTTGGCATGTGATCGTAACTATAGTGAATGACCGCTCGATAAAACACTTAACACAACAGTTAGAGATACACCTCCCAGCCTGCAGTGATTCTCTCTCTCTCTCTCACTCTCCCCGCACCTCTTCCTGACCAGCCCCATTTAACAACTTTAGTGTTTGATCATATATATATATATATATATATATATGTATATATATATACATTTATATATCCATACACTGAATAATTTAAAAACCTTGATTAAAAAGCACACCTTCCGATATTGAAACACAGAAGCAAATTAAAACTTACTTTTGCGTGTTTGTTTTATTTCGTATTTGTCATGAATTATTTTACACTTTCTTTACTGCTTATAATTTAATTCTTATCTCTTTCCTCACTTCTTCTATGTAGTCGTTGATAGGATTCCTCTAACTTTTCAACACTTGAAGGTTTTTAATGGTCTTAAGATCTTTTAACGCGAAATGACTTATTTTTTATTTTTTTTTTTTTATTTCCTCCTTTCCTTGTTTCCTCTCTGTGCTGTTCCTGCAGCTTCAGTAGTTCTCGTTTCTTGTCATTATGTGCGTGCAAATATTTTACCATAAATACTAAGAATATGAATATATATATATATATATATATATATATATATATATGTGTGTGTGTGTGTGTGTGTGTATGCGTTACTGTCTATGAAAATTGAAAGGCAAAAAAAAAAAAAAAAAAAAATAATAACTAACTTTTCTATTATTAATCTTTTAAGCCGTGTTTTTCCACTACTTAAAGAATTAACTTAAACGTTTCGCAGAAAAATGTTTTCAGTCGCTTTGTATGATTTCTTCTTTTTTTTTTTTTTTTTTTGTTTTCTTCTCATTTTTTGAAAGTTGAATAGTTTTGGGTTCGGTTAAATATCTAATTGTTCATTCTGCTGTGCCTGCTTTGCTAAAATGTATAGAATGTCTAAGCGTTGGCTGCGTTTCCCTTGGGGAGAGAGGGTGGCTGGATCGGTTTGCGTTTTCATAATTTCGAGTGAATAAAATAGTTTGTTTGCAAAGTTCAGAGTTGAAATTATTTCATTTAAGGAAATGTAACAGTTGGCTTTATCAAATGCATTTATATAAATTTATTCATTTTATGGTCCTCGAGAAAGAACTATAGTAGAGAAATTAAAGTGCTTAAGCGCTTAAACTTAATACAAAGTATGAAGCAGTTTTTCTTTTTTTATTTCTTTTTTTTTTTACTATGAAATTTTATTAAAAAGAAATATTGTATTTAAAATATAATAGTTTTTCTTCTTTTTTTTTTTTTTTTTTTTTTTTTTTTTTTTTGTTAGTTTGAATATGAAGCGCATTATAGCTGAAAGGATGCGTAATTTAAAATATGGAAAAATTACTTGTATACTAAAATATTCTCTTTACAGCATGACTAATGTATACTGTATCGAAAATCTCCCCAACGAATTCAGCGTAGCACTCGTTCACATTTTGTTCCCCATTAATATATACGTCAATATACTTTTGTGACATTTTCCCCGTAGTACCAGTTTGTTTATTGGCAAAAAGGAAATAAATTTATAATTTTTCATTTTTTTTCGGTTTTTCGCTCGGACACACAATTGATATAAAAGCATGCTCCTCCATTCACCTGGAAACATATTAGCATTTCAACACATATGGCGAATTCTTTCATCACCCAACTCGTGGCCACTCAACGAGTTAGTGTCCATGAGGACATTTCATATGAAAAGCATGGAAATGAGAACTGAAAAGCTTACAAAACTATATATAATAAAGTGTTTTCGGTCCATTTCACTTACTAACAACTACAGCAATAAGTTACCTTAACGATAGTTAACGTTCGACTAAAGGGCTAAACGAATTTTTAAATCACAAAATAAGAGAAACGGAACCATCTAAAGACTAATGATGACAATGAAATATAAATATTGATCGGGAAAGGAAAAAAAACAAAAACAAAAACAAAACGAAATCTAAATCATGAATAATTTCATGAATCAATTTTTGCAACATGTATGCGACGCTTCCAAATCCGATCCGTCCATATGCCAGTGTGTTGATATGAAAGTGGAATCATTTCTTATAGAAAATACTCGTTTATTACTATATTTAGTGGTATTGAAATTCCGATAAACTGGCACTTTTTGCGTAGTTGCAAGTTTTAAAAATTTAACCTTACCTTGCAAAATGCTGCTTAAGTCTTGAGTATAGAGGTAGTGAGTGATTTATACGGAATTGTTTGTTGCCACTGAGAGCTCTGTAATTACCACAAGTTCACCATGTAGGGCCCGCTTTTCTTACCGTACGGAGTGGACCGGCGTAGTTTATTCGAAGGTCTGCAAATTTTTAATTTCATTACATTTTCAAATTTTACCTGAGTGGTCGTTAATTATGTGGGGCGCGAAGCGTCGTAGCCGCACCGCCGGCAATGCGTATTTATTGAAACGGTGTGAGTCATGGGTGCAATCGCAAAAAATTCGAAAGAAGCATTTTAAAGGAACCTGCAGTGGCAAAATAAATAATAATAATAATAATAATAATAATAATAATAATAATAATAATTATAATAATAGTAATAACATATAAAATCGACGCAACTTATAGCAAAAAGAGAATTTCCTCTTAAGCGGAAGTTCATTTTTTGCAGCAACGTCATCGTGCACTTGTACACCGTTTCTAGATATCAAGAAATGCTCTCTTTTCCTTTAGTTGATCTGAATGTTATAGGGAAGTTACACGCACTCTTAAATTTGAATTTCGGATAGAAATTTTCCATTCCATTAGCATACCTCCTGTACACCCCTATAAGCACAAATATTTGAAGGCTTAAATGGAACTATAAATGTTTTGCATATAAGTTGCGGTACAATTCGGACTTACAGCTGCCCTTTAATGCTTGGTGTGGTGTATGTGTGTGCGTAGAGGTTTTGTCGCTTACGTTAAAATCGAACCGACCTGAAAAGGAATTTCTCTTGTTATTATTATGTTTAATAATTAATATATAAGCGAATTGCTAAGAATACTTATGGATTTTTGTGCGTGAAGTGTAAGCACATGATTATGGTGTACCGCGCTAGTGTACATGATTGTGTGCACATGTGCACGTATTAATACTTATGGATAAGAATTGCTTTCTCTTTCATTGACCCATATTTTAAGCGAGAGCATGCATGCATGCGTTTAATGCCCGAACATATTTTCAATAATAATTTATATAATTTTTCATTTGTCAAAAACCGAAGGACAATTTCTTTTGCTTTCTGACATCAGCAAATTTTCAGTTATTTTTTTGTTATTTTCACTCAAACAATCCAATATTCTTCAAATATACTTATGACACATAACTAAATAAATAAAAGCCTGATTTAATCCCTAAAGGCAAACATAAGCAAGTTTTTGCCCAACTAAATGTAACTAAAAGTTTTTTATGGAATTAAGAGAAATTGAAATTTCTTTGATCTTTAGAATCTGTTATGCAACATAAAATCAATTTTCATACAACTTTTTCTATAATGAATCGAATAAGAACCGTATCTTGTTGCATCGTAGGATGCGTACTTTGTTGCCCTTTACACGTAGAAGGAAAACAGTCTTTGAGTATGAAAGTAAAGCTACATGCGAACAGTACATTACTCCGCTATCTTGACTATCGAAACTTGTCGTCATTTGTTTTCAACTGATGCATAAATGATGTATAGGATATGTAGATGTAAGCCTATTGGATCTAATTATTGTGCAGCCAAGTCATTCATTAAATTTTTTTTAAACGCCATGTAACGTAATTTTGAGTGCAAAATAAATTGGTTTTGGTTGACAAATTATTTATCTAATCTTCAATAATTTTTTCATCCAAAAGCACAATTTTGCAGTAACGATGCCAATAAATGCTTGCATTTGATTACAAGTATTTTGACGTTGTTCACTGGATGCACGGCATCTACGCAGCAAGCTAGCATGTTCGGAGAATCGACTTTTTGACCTATTCCTGAAGACTAATGGAAGCTAATGGAAAGAAAGTCATTTCGTTGACAATCAGTTTACGGATATCGTTGAAAAAAATTCGGCCCATTTTTGTTTATATAATTGATGAAAATGTATAATTTTTATAATTTTATTAAGACCCTTTATACGTGCTTTTATGTATGTCGCAGACATGTGTTGAATACAAAAAATAAGATGAAAAAATGAAACAAAAAAAAAAAAAAAAAATGTTTTTTCAAAGAACATCATAATTGTTCTATAAAAGCATAATTTCCTTTATATGTAACGCGAATGCCATTTAAATTTAATTAGCATCAACTGTTTGTAATTTCTTAATTAAAACTAATTGAAGAAAGTTTTCGTTTTTCTATTTTTCAATTTCATCCACAATTTTAACAAACTTTCACTTAATTAGTTGCATATGTATTTGTATCCTTTGATAATAAGTTTATAAAGAAATAAAATCTTTCCCTTTAAAAGTTAATGCTTACAGAAAATTACACACAACAACAGCACGGTATCTACACACGTAGACGCCACCTAACCTAGTTATGTATCCACTTACAAAACGGGGATAGCATTGATTTTACTTTTCAGAAAGTCATAAGAATTTCTTCAAAAAAAAAAAGAAATCTTAAGCTCCTTAAACCAACTTGTATTTAAAATGTACATTTTACGCTCCCTAATCGCGGATATATTACGTTTTTCATTTATTGTGTAACAAATAAAAATAACCCTTGAAAATTCTATAATAGTAGATATATATATATATGTATATATATATATAAGTAAAAGTCTGGGTCACTCTAGGGACGACACTGTGTTGATTTTTTTCATCAGTCTCTCTTTAGCCGTAGCTATGATGAGTACTCGGTCCATAGAGGTAAACACTTATCGATTGGCCACACATTTGTCTTTGCCTTTTCATCGTGTTATACGAGTAGGAAACATCTCCTGAGTGATTGGTGATGTTACAACAAAAAATAAGAAGAAGAATTATGCCCAGATTAGAAGAGATCAATATCAATACTTGTCGAAGCACATCTAGCAGACGCGGATGGAATGAATGAAATTAATTAACAGGCACTAGCACTGGCAGCAAGTTTAGATTCCCCAACAAAAGAATAAGAGATTTTGTATTCGTCCTCATCAATTTGACATAAAATTATTTAAATATTTAGATCATCTTATGTTTGGCTAGTCACTCAACCGGCAATTCTTCTATCTTTACTTGGCTTTGCGAAGTACATGTAGATTTAGATCGACATTTCCTATGCACTCCGAGTTAGTTCTTATTTATTACCAATTTCAAAGAATTACGCCCAGTTTTAAACTTGATCTGATCAAGGATATGCACATTTTATGTTTGTTTTATAAGTAAGAAAAAATTGCATGTAAGCCTGACCTGACAATTATAGGCGATACATGCTATACGACATATATAATAGAACCAAAAATGCACTTTTGTTCATTTTCATATACATCGCTGCGTGCTAACGGTACATTAGATTTGTCTTCCCGTTCATAGCACGCGAGTATATTTTTTTGGGAGATCGCGTAAACTTTATTTGTTTCTGGTCAAGGCAAATTCTTAGCTGGACTTAATCACTGTTCATTTGTGCATCTGTCTGTAGTCCGTTTTTAAAAATCTCAAGTGCATAAAAGATGAGATCGAAAATTAAAAATTATCGCACATATCTTTAACGAATTTAAAAATGAGCATAACGCGTCTATACACTAGCGTTTCGTCTAATAAGTAAAATACGTGATTCGTGTGAACGTGTTAGTGCAAGTGAATACTCACTTCAAACTCGAATTAAACATTTGGGAAGTCCATCGAATTTATGTTTACGAAGACTAGACTTATCGGTCTACAAACCACAATAGATGACAAATTGTAAGTTAACGCCCGTTGAAGATATTGATCTAAGAACTAAGAGCAATATATTTTAGGAGGACTTGGAGGAAGTGGTGGTTGAAAAGTGGTACGCTTTTAATACATCGATATACTCACACCTAGTAAACTGTTCCACTCTCTCTCTCTCTCTCTCTCTCTCTCTCTCTGTCTCTCTCTCTCTCTCTCTCTCTCTCTCTCTCTCTCTGTATATATGGATTTGCGATGGTAGATGACAAAGAAGTGCATACTCAATCTGTCCAGATTTTCCGACTTCTGTTGATGTTCTGTCTGTAGTTCCAGTTAAATGTATTTTTACTTGGAATTCAATATGTGTCTTATACGACTTCAAAATCTTTGCCTATCTAACCAACGCAACTGTTTAGTGATTCATTTAATTAGTTCATCATTTGCACATGAATGAACTTCAATGAAATGAAAATTTTGCAAAAACATTTCATACATATAAATGCATATGAAATGCTTCATATTCTATGAGTCATCATGAATCTCATTGTGCCCTCACTTTCTGAATAGATGTCGAGAATATTTCAAAATATAACATCACAAACGTAATGAGTATCAAAGAATTCGACTCAAATCGGATATATTTTATCTTTTGTTTTATGCTGTTTATGAATGCAAAATAAATAAAATAGGAATGCATGAAAAGTTTCAAGAATGAAAATGTCACGCCAACACTTTCCTTATTAAATGGCATGTCATTTTTTGCTGCAGTCCTTGTTCTTGCTGTTTGCATGTTTTAAGCTAATATTTTTTTTTTTTTTTTTTCATTTTTTTGTTTTTCTTTTTCACTTTTTTCCTGCATAAAATTTTCGTGTGTAAGTGAAGAAAAATTCTGTACTATTTGACACTTCTTAAGTTGTTGTGTTATTGCTGTCGTTGACATTGTTGTTATTGTTATTGTTGCTATCTTAAAGCTTATTAAGAAATGAATATATTTTTCAGAATATTCTTTCATCAAAATAATAAAATTTCATCTTCACTATGCGCAATGAATAGCAAAAAAGTAAAAACATTTTAGAAGAGCAACACCGATCATTTAATGCTCTACAATGCTTTCTTTTATGTAATTCTTCACTTATTTTCGTCACAAAATATCAACTATTATGTCTTATCCTCTGCATTATTTTGAGGGGAGTCTTCGCATGGGAAGCGGTGCAAAACATGAACTGAAAGATTTTATTATTGTTTGCATATTCTCGTTATAAAGCGTCAAATATTATAACTTTCTTGGTCATATCAAGGTCTCATGAGAACCCTTAGGTGGGCCAGGTTTAAAAAGGTAGGCCCAAATTTCGTATAATACGTACAGTTCATGTCAAACTAATCGCATGAATTAATTTTCACCATAAAATAAAAAAATTGCTTTCTTTTCTTTTGTCGTGTAAGAGCGTTACCGTTCTATAGGATCAAAAAATGTCGGTCCCCTTTGAGCTAAATTTTGCAATTCGATTCAGTCTGCCGAAATGCTATTACTCAGCGGGATTACTCTGTCGGGAAATTTTCTTTATATAACGTCGGATCTCATCCGCAACAGGATTCATATTTGGGCAAAAATATGTCAGTGTAGTAGCTCAAAAATTGCAACGCGTAGAGTGCACACGAATATACTTAGACAAACATTGAGACAGGCGGACAGATAAGTTTAAATTCATTCCGAAAATAATATATAAATTGATCGATATAAAGATCAGATGAGTCTATGTTAAATTGTGCTGAGTATCACATGCATGCGGTAGGACAATCGCAGATGTAGGGTGTACGGCATATATCAGTTAGAGTCGATATGAGACGCTTGCTATGTTTGTTTTCGCAAACTAATACGAATTCATTTTCATGGAACGTATATGTCGTCCTTTAATGATATCAATGCAAGATCTTCCTAAACTTCAAGCTATTTTTTTTAGCATTTTTTAATAACAAGAGAATGAGAAAAATTTTACTTTCTTTGGTGGTATTGGCTTTTCCCTTGTCGTGGATATACTTCTGCATTTGTGGATAGAAAAATGGCTGTAAGAGGTTAACATTTTTCCTTTTCCTTATCTTTTATTTATAAAGCAGGAATAATCCCCCATGTGGGATTTCCGGAATTAAATTTGAAGGGTGTCGCCACGTGTAAAAATACTCCTTATAGCTATTTTTCAGTCCACATGTGTGCATACAGTCGTATCTGACTTTTTAGTTCGGGACAATCGATCTTTTCACTACAGTTGCAGTTGATTACGAGTCTGTTGGGAATTTGCCACAAATAGAGATAATAATCGAAAAAAAATGATGGAAGAAAAACCAGTTCAAATCTTAAAGAAATATATTCCGAATCAATTCGTATAATCAAAATTGGGCCTATTTCAGGTCGCTCTCACTGCTGTAGTGGAATATAAAAAATGGCAAAGGTTAAGATATCGATTTCAAAATGATTGATTGAATGATGATTTTTGAGCAAAAAGCAATCCCTTTAAAGTTTACAAAAACAATAAAAATCAGCTATGCAATTAAGCTTTCAGGCCCGCCATAAAACTAACTTACTCTTAAAATGAAGTATTGAGAGAAACATGATTTTTTAACATATAAAAAAAATTATATGATTAAAAATATTACATGTTTCAGGGAATGTATTAAAAAGTAACCATAAAATCGATAGATTAGGATTATCTATATGGCATGAAGTCGGCATTGCCTTAGCCGTGGCATTTTATATTTGATTTATGTTAAAGAGTTCCTAGTGTTGGATTTATTTAATAGCTATGAAGAAATATAAATTTTGTTATTAATATCATATGCAAAACGAGGAGGCTTGCTCTCTAATTAACGCCCATTATCGCATGCCGTTTATAACGGAATTCGGATCGATGAAAACTATAAAAATAATTATAAACAATTTAACCCTTTGCACTCGGCTGTCCCCTCTGAGGGGACAACGTAAGTCTAGCATATCACTCGGTTGTCCCGTCCGTCTGAAGAAACATGATAGTGTGTTAGCCATTACGGCCAATGAAATTATTATTATAGTCAAGCAAGGCCGGTCAATACACACGTCTTGGCGTCTTACACTATTTCACCCAATAAAATTTTTTTTCGTTCCCCGTAAAGATATACTTTGTGTTGGAGCCCTTATATAGAAGCAGAGCTTAATATGTAGCGCGGTCCAAATTTAGGGAGATTGTATTTTCCTCGCAAAGATTTCAGTGTTCTTTAGCGATTTTTTGTGTGATAAAGTGCTCAAAACTTTGACTTTACTGTGGAGTACAATTCAAAGAATAGACTTATGTGGCCTACATTTAGCGCGGCATAGTTACTTGTCAAATTATTAACTTGAAGCAGCTTTCAAGCTTTTCAATTATTATAGATTAACCTCGTCTGCCATAATACATAGGCATAGTTTCGTTGAAACGTTTATATGGGAGAGAGTGCAAAATATCCGATCCAAACTTTTCATATCAATTTAATGCGTAGAAAGAACTTCAATTCTTCCACGATTTTTTTCAAGAAATTTTTAAAAATTACAAACTCTTTTCATTTTGAGCAATATTTCAAAAGAAGGCCCTTTTGTCGGGACGGAGGGTAAAAATGGTTTAATCCAATTGTATCTGTAGATTAAACAGAGAATCACATGGACAGACATCCAGACAATCGTAAATCGTTTCATATAATGACTCCGAATCAATCGCTACAATGAAATCCAATGAGTCCATTTTGAGTTCCTCTGGATATGTAAAAACTCCACGCACCGTTGCACAACATGCACTATGGGGTGTAAGAAAGAGCAAAACTAATCATCTCATTGATGATTTGTTTCATTGTCATGCAACAGGGAAAATTTTTAGTAATGGTGAATAATTTCAAAGTTGAGTCTTAAAGACAAAGTATTGGAGCTAAGAGCATACACGAGTTTATACTTTATCTGTACGGGATGGTGTTAATTAAACTGTCATTGAATAAATCTCGTTACCAAAATCTAGGGAAAATCTGAAGTCACATTTTCACTTAGCTTTACAGAAATTATTTATGAAATTGCGGATTTTTGTTTACGGTGGGATGATTTATTTGCTTTACCATCAAATTTTATATTCACTATTCATATATATGTAAAGTATATATCGATATATAAATTCTTCGATTTTTGTTTAGTTACCGGCGATAATAAGCGGATTAATTGTAACGCGAGTAACAAAAGGCGAACGAATATGAAGACTACTCTAATATTATTTAATTAAATGTCAAGAATTAAAGTAAATATCTGACCATTTCAAAGTAAAGCTTATCGTTTTACAGTACGTACAGTGTAATGTAGATATGATATCAAGTTTGCTTTAACATGGTTTGAATGTATTTATATAAACTATTTAACAGCAACAAAATCTTGAAATTTCAGTAAACCGAAAACCAGCAATTTCATCTAAATGCTTTTATTGCGTTATATGCAATGCAGTGCTTTGATCTTATTATAAACAAAAATCTATAGTTCTGCTCGGTTTATGGGTATATGCGTGTTAAACCACTTTACTGGTCGGTTGTATGAATTTCAACAGGGCGAATCATTGTTAACACCCAATAAAAGTTTTCAACAAAATCCTTCTTTTTTTTCTTTTTTTCTTTATTTTGAAAACCACAAACAACTATTTCATCTATACTTTAAATTTAAGTTAACAAGCACTGGAGCGCTTGAAAACGTAAATAGATTAACTCAGAAAAAGGTAATGCTCACAATAAGAAGACAACTTCTTGTTCCTTACGCTCTCCTTCAATCCAAGATCCTTAGTAAAGAGGGGGATAAGAAAATATTTGTTACGTGTAAGTGCTAAGACGGATAAATCTATGATCGAGTCGCTCATTTTAGCCACATATCGCGTATGCTTGCTCTCTGCTCTATGGAAAGTAAACCATTAACTAAATCAAATTAAAAATCACTTACAGAAATTATGGCCAGCTTTTGATGCCATCTGGGATGCTGAACAAGGTTTTTCTAAATTTCACACCCCTCTTACCCGAAATGCGTACTTTATATATATAATATTTACCCTATCGAAATCTAATCTACTTGTCTGCCGTTGCTTGTAAGTCAATGACGAGAATAGTTTAAACGCATTCTTTTTCGTTTTTTTTTTTTTTAAACATTCAAAGAAAATATCGGCCATTTGCAAATCCAACCTGTTGCTATATAAGTCTTTGACTTATATAATCCATATTTTACTTTTCCATTCATTCATTCATTCATTCATTCATTTTTATAGTGGATAGAATATTTTCAATGACAGACGGATGATAAATCTTTCTAATATTAATCTATGGGAAATCTATAATCTCCTGGCTCTGGCGACTATAGAGATAAACCTAAACCTAAAATCTCTGGATTATTCAGTAAACTCCCCAAGGCAAATACACATAACTTTGTTGATTCTCATTTTTCTAAATGCTCATTAAAGGAGCAAAGGCACATAAGAATATTTTGTACTAGAACTTGTATTGTATGATCTTCACACTCTCGCTTTGATTTTATATTAAAAATCGTGCGAGGACAAGCACAACAAATTACTGTTCACAATGAATTTACAAAAAAAACTTTGACAATTTCTTCAAAAATACACTCTCAGCAATCCCTCCTGAACTTGGTTACTCAAGACAAATCAAAGATCATACGCAGTATTTGATTAAATGATTATTTACATAAGATTTATTTATCAATCCACATTTATCGGCCACATTCACTAGATTTCATCTCTTTGATTTCCATATGTTCATAAGGCATAAGGAATTCCCTTTATGGCAAGCAATCGTCTTCTTTAAGGTATAAACATTTTATAGCAGCCATTGACCAGTATTTTAAAGGTATTCACAAGGATTACCTTATCATCAATAGGCTCGATAAATGAATTGGAAAATCAGAAGAGATATTATGCATGAAGAAAACGTATCTTGGCGCCTCAATTTGAATCAATTGATTGCTAGGCTACAAACATACTGAATAACTTAACCTAAACACGTGTCTCATAATATTGTAACACATTTCAGTTTTGAATTTTTTCAATACAAAAAAGTCGTGCATTTCAGGAGAGAACGCATCCTCGTACATCCATTTTAACAATTAATAAAGAGAGGCTTGTTTCTGAAAAAGCTTGTTCGACTGTGCGCAATAGTTGCTGTTTGCGATGAAAAGTCGTAAGCAGCCTTTTTACGCATATTTTTCTTTTTTGCTATCAAAAAGGTAAAAATGCTGTTTTACCATTACCGAGCAGAAAAGTTATTGAATATATATGGAGAAGGTGTTCTAACAAAATGCCAGTGCCGAAGATGATTTGTAAAATTTCGGTCCGCCCGTAATGATTTTAAAGATGCACCATGTTGTGAAAGGCGATTCGAAGGTGATGATGTTAAAGTGAAGGCATTAAACGATGTAAACCGTAAAGGATATTTGACGAATTTGAAGAGTAGATAGATTCGGTAAAATACTTATAGACTTTAAGAAGCTTGTCCTTCATTTTGAACTGAAAAAAAAAAAAAAAAAAACAAAATGACTTTGCGAACAACCCAATATGTACAGAAAATATTTCAATTCTTCTCGCTAACAGAGAAAACTCGCTTCAAGAGAGAACTAATAATTTCAAATAATTCATTAGATTTTCTTTACAATAATTAAATAACTTTTAAAAATATTTGAGCTATTTTTTTTTTCTCTTTAATTTATTTAATTATTTCTCGAAATGAAATTTTGTAAATTAAATCATTTTTGCTATCACCCCTTTTGTTTATTGTATATGTACATTCATTATACATATATATACATATATATATATATATATATATGTATACATGTATATACATGTGTAATATATATCTAAATCTAAGTAAAAGTATTTAAAAGTATTTAAATTTTATTCACACCAAACAAACGAGCATCTGTAGTATAAGAAAGCAACAACAGCAGCAACTACAGTAATAATAATAACAGCAATAGCAAGAAGACAAAATAATATTAAAGTTAGAAAACTATGTTTCATTTCATAAGAGCTGAATTGTGTTGTTTTGTGTTGAGTTTCAACAAAAGTTTGGTGCACATGTTCTTTACTGGGGATTCTTTACAAAAGGTCGACACTGAAACTACTCACATCATACGTAGACGTTAGTTAGGTATTGCTATTAAAAGTATTTGCATGTTCGCTATATTTTTGTGCTTTCTCGTCTTTTTAGAGAGAGAGAGAGAGAGAGAGAGAGAGAGAGAGGGGTACGAGAATATTTCATTCTTGTTTTTTTTTCTTTTTTTTTTTTTTTGATTTTATGAAAATTATATATAAACGAAAAGTTACTTTGGCAACCAGACTAAACAAATGCATTTCACATATGCAATTTGCAACTGACGACGATGTCGAAAAGTGGTGGGAGTGGTTAAGTGGAAAAATTGTATAAACCAGTTCGAAACTGTGGAAAAAGTTTTCATAAAATGTTCTAACATCACAGACACGCATTTTATATTTACTTCGTTGTGCATACATTACACGAATGAAATGGATGTATATGCATAATCATAAAACGTGCGTGCGAAGGGCCAACGTTTTCTGAAAAACTTTGTTTGTTTTTGTTTTTTTGTTTTTTTTTAATTTTTCGTTGTAAACGTTCGTTCATCTCTTTATTTAATTTTAAATGTAAAAATTTAGCTTACAATGAAGTAATACACGATGTAAAACATGATCGCCTCAATTTCTTTAGCAAATTGTAAAATCATCATCTGTTACTCGTCACCGACCTATCGACCGATAATATCACAATATGACAATTACTTGAAAATCAACATGTGACATACAGTCACTAAAACACCCTAACAATCGATCGCCCTCATCAATCCCGATTTCATGGGCATGATAACTAATATATTTTTATATTACTTAGACAACCGTTTAAACTTATTAAACCGTAGTATGCTTGTCAGACCATTTTTCTCATGTCTTTTGTTCGCACGGAATCTTTTATAGCCTACAGACATCCGTGAGCTAAATGTCTTGTCAAAAAAAGTACAATCTGTATCGAGACTTACAAAGTCTATGAAGCTGACAAATATCCTTCAATTCTTACATTTCTTTGTTTTTTCGGTGCGGTAACCTGATCTACGGTATATACGCATATTCGCTTTTCGCTATATATTGCGGTCATTACAATAGCCTTCGATCGGCTTAGGTGTAGCAAAAATTTCCTCAAGCGAAAATAAATGATTTGAAGGCTTTGATGTAGCGCTCCCTGTTCAGATAGCAAACAATGACAAGTTGAAGCTCAAAAAAAAAATCTGACAAGCAGAAAAACTAAGCAGACAAATTAACGAAACGGTTTTATGCTGTCGGTGCCGAGAGCACAGCCAACTTCAGCATATAACTCATAAGGCAAGTGGATGACACAACACCAACCCACGATTAAAACATGAGTTACACGTATTCTTATCGAATGCCTAAGGCCTGCGTTCAAGCAAACACATTATTTTTTTATTTATATATATATATGTACGTAATATTTTTATGTACACATGAAATTCAACTAAAATGAAGTGGCAGTCGAATTAAATAATAGCAGATTTTCCACTGTTCGACCTTTGTAAGATTTGTAAGCGAAAAACAAAACAAAACTTAATGACGACATCCGTATATGAATAAAATAAATAAAAGAAAGAGAAAAAAGAGACACAGCTAACGTACGTCCAAGTTTTGTGCGTGTGTTATTAAACCGACGCAGCTAACAAAGGTTTGCCAATCGATTACAGAAAACATATTAAGTTCTTTAGCCCAACAAAAAAACTAATTAAGCTACGACAAGACGCGGTAAGACGCGTAATCCAAGTTGGATGGGAATCTCCAAATGAATGCAAGCATGCAAACGCTTGGCAATCGATGAACACATTCATTCAGTTGAGCTTGCGAAGCATAGGAAGATTAACAGGTAATTTAGATACGACATAAGCAAAACTGACGTATTAGGGAAAGTTGACTTAATACTATATAAGGACTTCAATATTGGGATTAAATTATAGATATCGCTCAGATGTTAGCAAAGGACCTAAAACGAGTTGAATAGCTCACAATTTTCAAAATAAAGCCTCTATAGCACAACGATGGAGGAAGCAGTGAAGTTTATCTCAGTCAAACAAAGCCGACACCTATTGACGTAAATAAGAAAGGGACGTGAAGTAAAGATATAGCTATACGCGGCAAGCAATGATCGCCCGGTGGCAAAGAGGCATCCAAATGCCAATCGCAAAGTATTGCGATACTATCGTGAGGGAAGAGATCACATAGCTAATGTTCAAATGTTGCTTTCGTCCAACGCAGGTGTAATGATATGGATCTTCTAGGTCCATGAACCAATGTTTAACAATATCTACTTCTAACAAGGCTTTAGTTATAAAAACTTTTGTATGCAAGCAAATTCAAGCGAAGTGTGACATCGAGTGTGACATTTAAGCAAATGGAGGAGCTTACACAAAGTACTCGCTCAGTGATGAAAGCACTTCCTCTTGAAGATATGAATTCTTATTGCAATTTTCAGGTGACCATCACAAAGAAGTGAAGAAAGAGAAAGAAGTCGGGAGTTGATGGCTGTAGCCGAGAGGATGTGAGTTCCATCGATAAGTGTTCCGCCTTTTCCACTAAGCACTCACTGCAGCTACGACCAAAATAAACTTTACTGATAAACGCACTGATTTCGTCGTCGCGGTTCTCACCTACTCGGCTAGTCAGGCGGATTTAATGTTTAAAGGTTTAATGCGATAACATCATCTGATCAAGCTTTCGAAACTGGGCTGAAGAAGACACGGCTACGATTCCAAGTTAAGGAAGGGGAATAGTCGGAATTATTAAGGCACAGTAAGATATCACTCGACTTAATTGCGAATAGGGGATCGTTAGTGTACATGGCAAGTAAAATAAGTAGTAAGGGGCTGCCTTAACGAAGACCTGACATCACGAGAAATTCATCAGATGGGATAAGGTAAAAAGAACTCGTAATGATCTACTACGAAATCCAGGTCTAATGCACTTCAATGAACTGAAGTCGGAAAACTGACGTTCAAAAATCAATAGCTTGTGAACAATTCGATCGCAGCCCTTATTATGGAATCCGGCTATGAGCCACTGCTGAGGAGGCTATAAAAACATAACAAGCAAATACCTAAAGTTTAGTTTCGATAAATCATCCTTTGGCGGTACATTAAACTTACTGTTGTCCGTAGAGTTCGCATCGACATCTCTCCATCTTCCACTTTTTTGCGCAAAGCAAGCAGACAATTATTTTCCCAACACAATGGAAAAACGCGACTTTTTCGAAAAAAATCAACGGTACTTAACATACTTACATGACATAATTTAATAGTTCATAGTTCAATGATTCGGCGGGCGATAGCACTTTAAGTGCAAATATTCGGCCAAATGTTTCGAAGTTTCGTGATGAACAGATGTGTCAAAATGATTGAAAGATGTCGAGAGAGGATAGTTTTGATGATATTTCTTATATTATGATCAAATGATCAAATTTATGAAAATATTTTGGAATGAAAAATTTCGTCTTACGTAAATAATAAAAGCAATAATTTTGTATTTTCAGCAGTCACAATAATTTTCAATTCATTCATTTTGATAATAAATTTATTATGTTTTGAATTGCAGTTTAAATTATTATTAAATATATATTAAAAATGGTTGTCACAATCTTCAATGGACTTCAATTACTTAAGGCAATCGTAATACTACGATATTCCTACTCATTGAATGACATTGAAAGTCAACGTGAACAGGTAGGTGTCTTTACTCGGATACCCCGGAGTGAGATAATTTAATAATAGAACTTTCTATTGCTACATATTAATGTGTATATACATCTATTTATTTAAAATATAATATTTCGAGCATGCAAAATGAGAGCATAAAATATATATATGAGACTCTTTTAAAAAGAAAATTAGTCTTTCGTCCATTATTCAAGTTCATAATTGAATTTAGTGATAATGTAACAAAATTTCTGTCATGTTATTTGAGTAAAAATATTTGTAAGTAATTTAATATTGTGTGCATAGTAATAAATGAAAATAATGCAAACAAAACATAACAATAATAAATTGAATTACTGACTATATTCATTTTTAGTAACAAACACACATAATAATAGTTAGAAACACTAGAATGCATTGCGGATTGAAACTTTATTACGTTATTATTCTTCCTGTAATTAAGAGCTCATAGCAAACAGAATTTCAAAGAAAACTTTATTTTCAACAACAACGCATTCAATTATTTGTTTTGTTTCTTTTAATTGATTTAATGCGTCTACAAAGTTTTCCTGGTCTTCTTTTATACCCTTTCAAATATATTTACATTTATTGTGCGTATAAGTATGTATTCATTTAAATACTCTATACTAACATCGACCTAATTAGGGGCAGTTTGTAGTGGGTAGCAGCGGAAGGCGTTCTCTTACAATTTCCTCTTACTTTTTATACATGCAATAATACATTTCTTTATATATGCCTTTGGGTGGAAAGAGGCAATTAAATTTGTTACTTTCTGTCCAACTGTCAGAAATGGATGTGAAAAAATCCTCAAAAATGCGTGACTAGCTAGCAGAAAGGCCCCAGAATTTTCGAATAAAACGTTTCGTTTTCTGTTTCTTGATAACACTGTCAGCAATGTGTCTATTTCCTCTTAACTTCTTTTTGGCGAGTGGAAGAGCAAGATGTAGCTTCTTGATCTAGATATAAAATGAAATTCTTATTGTTTTTTGTTTTTTAGGCGTTTATTTCAACGGAGTGAAAGAATTATTTGGTTTAAAATATTATCTATCACATCACTCAATAAGTCTTCGGTCTAATTTGCTGTTTGCTGTTCACTATTGATCCTTTTGCGCCTCTTCCAGATAGTCGAAACACATTATCTTCTGTGTATCGTACCAAAATACGGACAGCATAACCTTTCCAGTCGACTTCAGCTTTTTTGGACGCTTCGGATGACTGTCCACTCGGCTCAGTGGCGACTTGACTGTGGAGCGTCACATTTCGTCTAGCTAGCGCCAAACAACGCTCTGAAACAGCAAAAAATTGTCAAAATTGACCAAACGCGGCATCCACTTCGAACAAAGCTCTCTCATGGCTAAATAATTATTCAAAATGGTGGATTTACTGCCTTTTACTGTCTACTATCTTCAAGGTGTCAACTATCTCAAGCACCATCACTTTTCGTCCTTCCAAAACGATTTTGTGCACTATTTTTATATTATTTCGAACGATTGCCATCTGCGTGCGACCAGAGCGTTGAGCATTCCGGATGTCCGTACGATTATGTTTGAAATTAGCAAATCACCCATTGGAAAAGAGCCTCAATGTTAACGGCATTTTTTTCTCATGCAAAAGCAACATTCAATGACCAAACAAAAGACAAAGTTTTCCATTGTTTCGCAAATAACAAAAGTAGTGTCACAAAAACCACTCTAATCTATGGTGAGAAGGTCATGAATTTTTCAAAACATACCATTTGAAGTTTGTTACTATTCAGAAATTATATGGGACTGGCAACAGTGTTAGCATATATGTGTCATAGCAGAGACTTATAGAGCGATATGTTGCAATTTATTTCCCCATTTTTCTGACAGAATTCAAATTCCGTTGAAAGTACTTTTTGTGTTTTGACGATATTTAATATAAGTAAGGTGACCAGATTACAAAATTCAAAATACGCAACTCTATATATAAAGCTAATTTTTTATATATTTAATCAACAAATTATTTAATTAATATTGATCTCGTTATGGAAATGATGTGTAGGTCGAGACTTATGTAAAGGGTAACTGAAGTAAAAGTAAGTAATTTTTGCTTTATTTTTGAATAGCGATATATAATTTCTTTCTATATATACACGATGAATGATAACGCAGTATTTATTTTTAAATAAAATAATAAACAGTCGGCTCGGTTGACGCTTTAAGTGGCACGAAGATAAAAGACGAAAAACGGCAAATTTTAGAATATTTGAACAAGGAATCTAATTGTCATGGAAGGCTGCGTGCCTCTGAATTAGACACATCTTCATTTTAACGATACCGTTATAATGTCTAAGATGAAGATATTCCTCATATCTATAGATATTCAATAACTTATGCGTTGGTCTCGTTTAATTAATTAACGAAAATGCGGTTTTGATTTGACTACAAGAAGGGATTTCATTTAATACAATCCAGCTGCACGTTCCATCTACTGAAATACTTTAAATTAAAGTCTGAGGTGCATGCAAAAATTCCGTATAATCATTTCATTAAAATACCTATTTATTAGGTATCGTCTTGTAGCGTAATCACGACTCAAACAGATAAATAAGTCATCCATTAAAGTAAATTTTACTCAAAAGCACAAAAGTCTCGTGAATACAACTTGGGTAACAGAACACTCTACTTTAGTGCTACTAACTAAATTTCTTGAATCGGTTTTGCAGTAGGTCGTGGGGCGTTATCTTAGCGAGAAAGTGATCTTGTAATGGCTTTTAACATACAGAGGTCAATACGCATCTTCAATACGCGGACCAATATTGATAATATTCTGCAGTGATCCGGAGCATCCATTTTTGAGGCTCTTCGACCATCTTTGTTCCTTACATCGAAATCACTACTTTATACTATCGAAGTCGGTCTTCGATGTTTTAATAATTGAAACATTTCAGCAGAGAATGATCAGTGCTAGAGCTAAGTCTGTCGACTAGCACGCACGGGGAAGTATTTCTTGCATTGTGTTGTTGTTGCAAAAGCATTGCGTATTTCGCAAAATAAGCTCCTGTTCGCCAAATACGTGGGAATAAGTTTGCATAACTCACCCTTCTCCTTCTTCTTCTTCTTCTTCTTCTTCTTTTTTTTAAATTTTGACACCCTTTCTAGAAAATTGACGCCGTAAATTTCGCAGAATACAAAATTGTTCGCCCGTTCTTTTTAACGGCGATAGATGCTGTTCTGTCACTTTATTGTCTTGATGAACCTACACTTTAGGCGGATAGAAAGTCGGCTTTATTATTGTGACCCATCGCCAAATCTTATCTTTGTTTCGTTTTGTGTAGCGAGGCATTCGTCTTGCACACAGCCTTCTGGTGCCCATTTTTGCAGTCAATATGCAGTCAATACACTGAACCACGTCTGCTAGCTTACCGACCTTTGCTCTCTGCTCATCCAATATGCTTTTTTGGATTTTCTACACCATTTCTAAATGGTTACGTCATTTGGGTAACCGTTGTGAAGTTGTTTTTGATAACGCGTACATCCCCTTTTAAGTTCTGCCCACCTAATGTTTTACTAAAGCAAACAAAAGAGGCGAGTCTCTACGAACCGAATTTACACACTCAACGAAGGTCTTCGATGATCGAGGGCTATAAAGTAAACACTTAACAAAACAGCAGCGTATTGAAATTTCAAAATAGAAGCTTTACAAAATTGGTGCTTTCGATTATAGTCAAGTTTTTCAAATCACAAATGCCATCTCTAGGTCAGATAAACTATAGTGTCAACCATTTTATGATTCCCAAAATAAACGTAAATAAAACCCACTTTCGATACATATTTCCATCAAATTATTTTCAATACATTTTTTAAATCTCGACATTATTTGTGGAAACCAATACATACGTAGTTGTATAGCGTATAAAAGTTCTTAAAACTTATTACAAGAACAATGAATCCACTCTTAGGTTTCCTGCATGAAGGTCATATTTGGTTAAACGACTTTGTAAATAAGGATTATTAACCTTCTAGTGTTAAGGAAATACATCTGATGTTCTTAAAGGACTTTCTACCTGTACAAAAAACAACTTTTGGGTGGGGCTTGTGGATTGAAAATTTAATTTTTGGATCAATGGAGAACCCTGACGAAACATGGTATCCGTTGTTTTCGCTGCATAAATTGCATGACTACAACTTAGACAACATATTGCAACATGCCATACAACGCGTGGCAACATGAATTTATTACGAGAAAATTACAAAACTGGTCGACGACAATGCTTCCCGCAAAGTACGTATCGCGATAAAACTGTATTGGACTTTTTACTTTGTAGTTATGTTGGAGGATTGGCTTACTCCAACAAACCACGAACTCTTAATAATCTTATTCGTACAGATTATTCGTGTTATTAATGAGATAAGAGCAGATTTATGTGGAACAGTGAAACAAAATCGTATTCCAGAATTGAATTTTCACAGATGTCCAGAGGCGGTCATTTAACTGAAATCATTTTAAGCCGAAAATGCCACGAAAAAAAAAGAACTAATTTGATGATCCTATACATCTGACGCTAACTGACATGTAAGCGCACATTGACTTTAAGGCGCAAAAAAACATTTTTCTTGAAAGAGCAAAAAAAAAAAGAAGAAAAACAAATAATAATAAAAATCTTGATAGGAAAACAAAACTATGATTACAGGTCTTACGGAATCACTATTGAATTGTTTTACGATTTCGCATTTGATGACTTATCGTTAAGGTAAATGAGCGTTTAAAGAGCGACTTACTAAATAAACAAGACAACTGGAAACTTTTCTTATCGTTTTGTATACAAATCCCGCCATCAGCGTTATTAACTTATCGTAACCCTTAAGCTGAAAGTATTTTTTACTACTTTCTCGTTTTCCTTTCCTTTTTTTTGCCATTTATCTTATTCCTTCTCCTATCGACGTTTACCTCATCTTTTTCCCGTCAACGATGGCAGAATGAGTGAACGAAAGTAAATTAAATTTGTCATCACAGTTGTAAGACTTGGAAATACTTGGCATCAAGGAATGCGATTGGCAACCATATAAACGATATGTAACTCCATTCATCAATCTGTCAATTGTTTGCTGTTTGAATCTGAAACAGAATCTGAAGCAAACGTGCGAGACTTGTTCTTAGTTAATTATTACCTATTATGTTCACTTTCAAATTTAGCGCAGATTGTTCGCCCAAAATGTCGATTGTTGGCGAAGATTTCAACTTACAACGAACGCATATTGTGAATGAATTTAAATGTCAGGTGCAAAAATGCTCTCAATCTGCCAATTGTTACGGTCGTATATTGCATTTCTTTTACATTGGGGATGGTATGCAAGTTGTGGAGGGTATGCAAGTTTCTACTTGCAAAGCGAACAATATTTTCTTACATAACGTAACATAAGAAGCTTATTGCGCTCGATGCAATACGCTTTTGATTTCGATGTTATCAAAATATATTTGCAAGCGACGTATTGTTAAACCCTTGACTGTGCAATAACTAAACGATGGAAACGCTTATCACACGCTGTTTGAGTTAAAGCGTTTATAATTTGTAAACAAGTAAGAAAATTATGTTCGATCGTCACCGAATCTTTTATACCCATCATGCCGTCATTCTAAGCAAGAGTAAAAAAAATCAAAAGAAATTAATCTTTATATTCTATTCTATTCAATATTGGGTGGGCGCGGTTGATTTTTTTTTTCTATTTTTCGAATAAAAGTGGAAACATATTTCGAGTATATTTGTACTTTATGAGCAACAAGTGACGAATATGGAAATCAAAGGTATTCACAGTTGTTGTTGCATACGCGCGTGGGCATTGTAGGCGTGCCCTTCGACGTAAGATATAAGTTATTTGCAAATTTTTAGACGATCTCTTCAGATTTGTGCACGGGAGGATCTTTACCACAGGTACTACATAGTTGGGCAAACGAACAGATGGATGGAGTCGAACATACGGGCAGATGGACCGTGCATTTCGAATATGAAATTTTATGAGGTTTTCGAAGTTTGCTTCCACGCGTTATAAAGATGGAGGAAAAAAAACTAAATGTCGATACAGTATAGTATTGGATAGACGTAGTCAATTATTGCCATTACTCTACAGGTACTACAGCATCGCCCATAGAATAGGCGTTCAAACTTGTGGACGTTTATTTGCTAACGATGCTTTTGCCAAATTTGAAGTCGATGCGTTCATTTTTGTCACCAGGGCGATGACTTTACACAGACGGACATACGGACATACGGACATACGGACATATGGACTTACTTAAATCGATTAACAATCGGATGCTGATCAAGAATACATACTTTTTCTCTGAGGTCTCTGAAGCTTCCTGCTAGGCGTTGCAAACGTAATGCGTATAAATAGAAGCTAAATTCTTGAAGGTGCTGATGTCAATGACAAGTGCTAGATAAGGTCGACATCTAGTCTTTTCTAACGGAATAAACGTTATGCTATATATACAAATATTTATAACACAGAGCCAAAAAACAAAAAAATAACAACAATAATAATCATCTTAGCCATAACCGTTAAAAGTCCATTGTAATGAAATTTAGGTAATTAAAAGGAAAAAGCTTGCTTTGAATTATTTGAAAAGTTTTGACATTGAAACGAAACACTTGGTTCGAAAAAGTAAAAAATATTGCTCGTAGTTGCCGTAAAGTTTTAAAATTTCTATATTTCCACAATCATGATGTATTTATAAACCGGTGCATATTGTTTTTTTAACTTATAATAAATGCGTCATGAAGGTGAACGGTTTGTTTTAATGCACTATATTATTACGTTGGTAAACTTGGAGAAAGTTTGAAGTTTCTCTTAAGACATTTATTGACAGAAGTTGACGAAGAAAACACGCAAAATAAGTTCGACTTCGAATCTTAACAAATGCTTGTTAGAAAATATCATAGTAACAGTAATTGACTAGAATCCGATGTGTTTCTGTCTATCCATGGATGCTTAGTTGCGCGTTTTACCATCATTTGAGCGAATCGATGGGAGTATTTTTGTGAAAATGGAACAACTTTCTTATCGAAATGTCGTTAAGTATTTATTTTTGAGAGACAACACACACATACACACAAGTTATGCTTGTGAACTTTTTACAATTTTTCGCCATAACCAAGTTTTCGTTAGCTGAATGAAAATGTGACCGTACTAGGTGGAGTCACGTTGAACACTCGATGGAAACAACAACAGTAACAGTAACCGCGTTGAAAAACATCGCTCAACTCAATCTGACGATGTCAAATTATTTCGAGATATGCCACAGTGTATGAACTGTAACGTATTAATTAAATATGTTATACAATGATGTAAATTGTAGATCTACGAACCTAACGCATGTTTTCCGGCCTGGCTCGTCGGATGGGTTGGGTAAATATTTATATTAGGTTCGTGATAGTTTAACTGTTTCGCTACATCTGTCTCATTATTTTAAAATAACATGCTTACTGAAAATTTTGAATTTGAAATATTTTACAAAAAAATTTATAATTGTGCCCTAACCATTCTGCCTATCCCTCAGCCCTCACTCAGGCATTTCAATTATAAAACATATTTATTGTAGATTTAAAAGGAAATTAGATAAAATAACAACAAAATCAAATCGTATTCAGCTAAGAAAAAAATTATACATTCACAAATTTTTTTTTTTTTTTTTTTTTTTTTTTTAAATCTAAAAAAAATCAAGACATTTGTTTTTTAAGGATTAAGTAAAAGTTAACTTACTACTTTCACCAACGTCGATGCGCATCGTCGCCGCTGAAGGATATAATCAACATTACAGAAATAATTTTTTTACAAAAAAAATTAAGGAAAATTATATACAAAAACAA
>KK502443.1:640224-664346 GCA_000688735.1 Glossina austeni
CAAATCGTATTCAGCTAAGAAAAAAATTATACATTCCCAATTTTTTTTTTTTTTTTTTTTAATCTCCTCCTATAGTGTATATTACAGAACATCGATACTGAATTAAGATTTAGAGGCATGAGGCAGCTAACCGCAGTGAAACAACAAAAACACCGTGTGACAAATTGACAAATCGACTAAAATAGCAAAATTAGATGAATAGAAGCTCGATTTGCTGCCTCATTGATCATATCATTCTCGGGATCTAGCTCCCGACAAGTAATATTTGTTGATAAATATGAAAGAAAAGGCGTAAGGAAGAAGATTGGGACCATGGTTGCTACTGGGCTGTTTTCTGCGAATTTTGGCGGTTGGTTCCATTAAAAAATATTGAAATGTTGAACAAGCGTTGAACTGATTGCTAGAAATCCATCCACCAAATGTTAGACATTTATACAAATTTTTCCATCCATTACAATTCCTACAACAAACGATAAGCGGACTCACAATCAAACCGATGGGGTTAAACGCAATGGACTTAGAGTACGCATATATTTCATTAGTGTTGTTAATTATAAACATGTTAGTTGGATGAGTAGATGGAAATTTTACGCTGAAGCTTTGAAAAGCTCAGACTCAGATCAGTATCTGCGATGGATTGTAAATAACATTTTCTTGGCTGCTTTCACATTATTTAAGGATCTATATACTAATCAGTCTTAATTTTCCGTCTTAAGACGGCTTTGCAGTCATGAGAGTCAGAGTCATGGACGAGTAGATGGAGGAGATAAGCAAACCTAATACGAATCTTACACTTATCAAGAATATATTCATTGTATGTGTTTATCTCCTTTGAGGGATATATCGAAATATTAAGAACTGAAGATCGAATCACTCAGCGACGGATTTTTTAATATTAATGACGATTTTTTCCCGTTTCATAGACAAAAACGTAATCGCCCAAACACGTTATTCCACACGACCGAAAAAACTGAAAATTCGTCGGGAGAAAAGCTTTTGTCAAGTTACGAAATAAAGCAGAATTTTTCTATAATCCCGACACACACACAGTTGAGCATTTATGAGAATTTATCGCAGATTTATTTTGATTAACCATAAGAGAGCTTTCTATTAGAGAAGAGAAGCAAGCAAATTTCATCCAATTCCTTAAGATCATATTTATTTATTTATTTATTTTTCTTCATTTACTTACACATGAAACCCAACTAAAATAAATCAACAGACGAGTTCGCTTGACTCTTAGAAGTAAATCTTCTACTAATTATTATTAAAAACTAGTAGTAAAGAAAAAAAAAGAAAATTAAATAATAATATTTATATATATATGAATAAATAAGAAAGAAAAAAAAAAAAAAACATGTACACAGGTAGCGCAGAGGCACACGCACAACTAGTGCAGATTTAAGTTGCAAGTGAGCCGCTAAACCATTGCAAACATGCAAAAGCTTAGTAACCGATAGCAGTAAACAGCACCAGTTAATTTTCGAATCATAATGAGATGCCAAGATTGCAAATCACTATAAATGCAACATAAGCAAATCGCGCTTATTAAGCGTCGTTGTTTTGATAGACTTTAAAGACTCCGGTATTGGGATTAAGTGATAGACATCGTTAAGGTTTCTGCAAACAACTTTGCACGGATTAAACAGCTCATAATTATATGTACATTAAGTAAACTTAATGAAAATAAAGTGCCCAGGGAAGCGATTAGGGACATCAAAGTTTATCTCACCAAGTAATATGGGCGAACCGACAGTACCACTAATTAACTTAATTATGAAAGGAAACACCAAAAATATATCTACGTTTCTCAAGTGACGGTAAGGCTATGATCAATTAAATTATGTACATACACACATACATATATATATATCTACACATTTATATTTCGGTACAATTGTATCTCTCGCATATATCTCGATGTTATTTCATCCAGACGCGATAAATTGATTTTAATCATTGACATCAAATCTTTCACGAAAACTTAAGTAAGTGGTGGTTAAAAATGGCTTAAAGGCATTATATTATATGTTTTCTTACTTCTTCTTCTTAATATTGGGAATTTACTTTACAACATTGAAATCGAATGCTTTTGGTTTATTTCGACCGTCGTCCGTAATTCCAGCAATCCAGCAGATATCAAGCATATCAAGAGAAATGCTTATAATAATGATAAGATAATGTAATGAAAGTGTGATCCTTCCTTCTCATCACCATTTTGATACAAATTTAAGATATTTATGGGGTCTTCTTGCCTTTGCCTTGATCTTGTCTTTGGTAGGTTTTATATTGACGAACACATTTCATATATATTGTTAAGAAATGCCTGTGATTGTGTGTGTACATAAAATACTAATGTTCGCTAATGTTCTTAACGTATTGGATACTCGCTTATATACACGTTCGGAATAATAATTTATCAAAACTTTGCTACCATATGATGATAACTTTGTTGCATTATTGATGGATTGATGGATTAGATGATTGAGTTTGTTCGCGCCAAATGCTATTTTAACAAATTTTATTATTAGTCAAAACTGAATATTGAACGTGAACACATACATGTACGTATAAATGTTCTCTTTGTAGAAGCGTTCGTCTAAAGGAAAACTTTATATAAGCATAAGTCGTAACGATACGCGTATTGAGTAAAGCCATTTATTTAATTTTAAGAAGAAAGTTACGTGAACAAACTACTACTGCAGCCAGAATGGCTGCGAATGATGCTCATAATAATTCAGCATCACTCAGATGGTAAATGAGATCATTATTATGTACTTAACTACTATTTTCAAAAGCATGTAATCCATTCCAATCGAAAATGGTATAAGTCTGCATATCCATATATATTCAAATATATGAGAATTTGCAAGAGCTTCGTAAAGTCGACTGTATATTAAATTAGACGTTACGTCTCTATATGTGCCGTATATGCGCCTTTAATGTTGAATATATTTTTGATCGGCGCTTTCTAAATCAATTTAATTTTGTTGTGTGTCTATCGTATGTTCCTAGAATCGCTCCAGATGAAAACTGAAACTTGACACATATATACTATGATGTTTTTAATAGATGGCTGATGATCTGCAAGCCTGCAAAGATTTTCACATTATCCAAGGAAGTTTAATTGACCGCCTATTGAAAGATATTAAATTAAATTTTATATAAAATGCTTCGTGTTGATATCGCAGCATGTCTCCACTAGCCACTAGTCATGCCCACAATTAACAAAATACTTTAGAGTTGATGGGTCGGGTTTTTGTTACATTTTTTGCTTACAACTTTTTGGTTAATTAATAAAATAACTTAAATACTTAGCTTATAATATGTATTAAAAACTGACAGCCTGGAACGTAATCGATGCGAAAAGGCCTCTTATGGAATAAGCGATAATATGAATATTGAATTATTTGTATTTATTTAATATGAATTTTTCATTTAAAAGTCTATCTAGCTTTCCTTTAAAGACCCCATCGAACAATAAGCAAGAAAACTATATACGGCCCCTATCGACCCTTTTATACTCATCAACTCTTTATACTAATCAATAATACGCAGACTTTGTATGGTCTCTAAAGCTTCTTTCTGGGTACTGCGAACGTTTCGGTAAAAGACTTGGCCGATGCTTTCCCAGCTTCGCCCAGGTTTTATCTGCAAAAAACCGATTTTTTTTATTTCTTCTGCAAAGCAGAGGTGTTCTCGGTTTATTTAGTATTGTAGACGTGTTCGTCGCCGAATCGTCGTTTGGCGAATTTTCAATACCAACCTGCGTACAAGAACTCACTATACTTCTGTCAAATATGAAGTCGATGGTTTCATTTTTGCCGCCAATAGGATGTTTACAATAGACTTAACACAGGTGGATGAACAGACGGACGGATGGATGGATGGACAGATGGATGCTGATCAAGAATATATGTACTATGTGGGATCTCTGCAGCTAGCTTCTAGCCGTTACAGACGAATATGCCTTTCATCCTTCACTGATGGGTGGGTATAAGAAAGCAAATTTTACTTGTATTGCACATATATTGCACATTTTGCCAGCATGATATCAATGATTGCTCAATAAATATAACGGTACTTGATCAGTGTTATTCTATTATTTTCTGGCTTAAGAAAACATATTAAATAAAACGAAAACTAATTGTTTCTCAATTTAATTGCTTATGAATTCTTCTTTAAAAGTCAATACGCTTAGAAATTATTTAAATTTATTTGTAATTAAATTATTTTATAGAAGTGAACGCCGGTTAAATGCTTAAACGAAATCTCTTTAAATTTTATTCCATTCTCATACCTTAACGAATTCATTGACTGTAATTTATGCTCTCATGCACTTTATGAGGGGAAATTTTATTTAAAAAAAAAAAAAAAAAAAAAAAAAAAAAAAAAAAATGAAAAAAAAAAAATAAATAAATTTATTTGCTAGAGCACGCACTTACATTAATATGCATATTTTTTTTTTTGCTTTTTATAGTACACTGTAAATGGAATGAGGGACTGTAATGGAAGCGCACACACGCACACACACACACACACACACACACACACAGACAAGCACTCATACCCAATGCAGTTTAAGTAAATACCTTTTACTTTGTTTTATAATGCTGGCAAAAAAAAAAAAAAAAATAAAAAAAAAAAAAAAACAAAAATATAAATTTCACTGTAATATACGCATCAAATCATTTACGAATGTATAGAGGATTACATTAAATATCATATGCACTTTATACATATGCAAAAATAATGGGTTGGCAAGAAGGAAACATTAGATCTGTCATCTGCCCCTCACCTAATTGTATTAATATATATTAAATATACGAATATAGGGAGGAGGATAGAAGAAGAGAACGTAATGCAATTTTTCGGAAATTACTCTTTTACCATACTAATAATCTATTTAAAGACACGCATTTCTACGTTAGTATATATGTGTTGAATGAATAATATATGCATGCATTACAAAATTAATGGGAATAAATGCGGTTTTTTCTTCGCTTCCAACAATTGTTTAAAATAATTCTTCAAACAGCTGTGAGTTTGAATTTCATTCAAATTTCAAAGTTGCAAGCCCAGGTATGCAAATGAAAGGAGTAAAAAATAAGCTCAACACCTCCTTCGCTGCTTTAAATTGGCGAGCATGGCATCTTAAGAATAATCCCATAAACAAATTCGGTTATAAGTTATTTACGTGAAAAATCTAACTAACGTATTGTATAATAATTAATTAATTAACTACGTAAGTGACCGACGGCAGGAGTATTTAATAGTTTAAGAAAATTTATAATTTATACTCAATTAAATTGAATTGAATTCTTTCATCTAGTGTTAATTGCTTCAAACCCTAAAGGAAGTTGCAATCGACATCGAATCTAATCTACGTATGCTCCTTAAATACTTGTATGCGATATTTGATTGCAGAGGGGAGCAACGATTCATTTAGTCAATATATCGACTCTGCACACTCATTGTATACTACTGCACTATTATATTCTTCATATTTCCCAATCATGTCCTTATATGACTTGTCTGCGTCGATTATATAATTCGCTATGCACACTACTCCAAACTTTTCAAAAATCGTAAGCTACTTAACCCGTTTCACATTACTTTCGAAGTTCAACTGGGAAGAATGATAAGAAAGAAAATAGCAACATAGATTTCTTCTTCGGCTAGATTTTGAGACCGTAATAGTTATTTCAGATGTACAGATGTACAGTCAGTCAATTATTGCATTTTATGCACTGCACGAGGCTATATACGACCCAATTTGTATATGATGTACTTATGATAATAAAAAATAAGTGTAAGTAGAAATACTGCCAACTTAGATAAGGATCGATAATAACGACTATGATATTATAATTAGAATTTACATCGCCCGCCTTTATTACACTTGTTAAGAAACTCTGATAACAGATGAGGTGTCTAAGCATTTATAGACTGTGAACCTTCCGATCGCCGCAAGTGCTTGTATGCCAGAGTGTTGTGCGAATTTATCAATGATGATCGTGTGGTGTTGTCTATTTTATTGTTAGTCGAGAATAACGACACAATGGACACTCACTATATAAAACATTGCGTAGGCGATCACGATTTATTTATTTAAAGAAAACTCAAATTTTCACTTCACAAAATTTATTAATTGCTTTCTACTTCAGATTTTTATTTAACAAACTCAAGCATACTAACCGTTCATATTGTCTCAGTATTTTCCACAAGGTTGCTATCACACTTAACACTACAACTATGACAATCCTTTCGCGGGAATCCCGATTCCCTTAATCCAAAGTTGAAGATTCTAATCTTCCCGAGGTGTGGCTTAACTAAGGCAGAACACAGAATCGCCATCAAACGGAAGGAATCAAATTGTTCTTAAAGAAATTCGATGACAAGCCCTTAAATTCAAAATTTACACACACACATTTGTTTTGTAAAGCAAGTGCGTTAACACTTACGTCTACGGCAAACAAACGCTGGCCACTTTTGCCAGTTCTTTTAATATTAAATACGTAAGTGAAAGCAAAGTTTTAAAAAAAAAATTTCATATTTTCATTAACCGATCGATATAGACACAGGACATATAAAAATCAAGACTCCTTTGACAAGCTCTTTTATTTTAAGTTCAGAAGTGTCTTCAATATTCACGCGATTTTTAGGGAAAATATACTAAGTTAACCAACTATTCGAGATTTTGAACTCAATTGCTTGTACTTGAAAACGTTGTATAAGCATTTCAACTAGACATCTCTCGCTTTATATAAATACAAATAAAAAATGTGTTTGACTTCCTGATGCATTCTGTGATGAAGGAAGTTTTCAAGAAAATTGTAAGGACCACGTTATACTTACTTTAACTGGAGTAAAAACAATATATAAATTATAGCTTTTTTTACTTGATTTATGCAAAGGACTCGGTGATGTCAGAAAATTTCAAAATCTATGTAACTAGCGGCGTTGATAAGAATTGCGACTAACAGCTCAGTGATCGTAGGTTCAAATCCTAAGTGAGGCAAATTTGACTTTGGTCATAACTTTAGTGGATAATGGTGATATTTACCGATATTTATTGACACACCCACTAGGCTAAGGCTATATATACCGTCTCCATCAGTGTGTGTTGGGTCACAATTAGAAAAAAAAAAAGAAAAGAAGAAAAGTGCGACAGTTTTTCTCGCTACAATTTCACTTGGAAAGCAAAGAAAGCTTTATTCGCTTTGTCAGCCTACCATTTAAGAATCTATCAGTTTATCATCTCTTTTTCAAAGGGATTATTAACGTCGCTTTAATAAATAATACAAAATTTAAGTCGACTATTAATATGTACTTCATAGAAATTTTAATCTGAAAATGCTTAGCAATAAACGTTTCCACGTTTACTGTTGACTTAATTAAATCCATTACAAGTAATTGTAACGAATAGATGTTTGCCGCAGAGACCTTATAAGGATAATATGTTTGGGACTCGCCTGAGTTTTTTGTACGCCTATCCCTCGGCTTAATTCAAAGGGTAGTGCAGTTAAATCGCTGCAGATGATGAGAAGTGAATGCTGTACGCTATTCAAAGCCTAATTAATCATAAAGCAATGAAGGCGAACTATTAACTTCGGCTAGAAGCAAAGTTATATATCTTTTATATTAATAGCGATTTTTTCACTTGAAAAAGGCATTTACTGAGATAAGATTAATCAAAATAATTTCGATCATTTTCTATAATTTGTTCTCATCTTCCTGACAACATGACAATATCGTGTGAAAAGAACGATATTGGTTTGTCGGCAAGTCAATCACGGACACATTTTCGCATTTTGTCAGCACTTCGAAACCGCCTGCTAGCCAATGATAACCAGAAGGCGTTATGTCTAGTGGGTACGCTGGTTACAACGGAACTTCCCATTCGAGCTGCAACAGTGTATCCTTGACAACTCTTGCAACGTTCGGCCAAGTATTGTCATTGCAAGGGGATAACTTTGCGTCTATTAACCGCCAGTCCTGGTCTTTCTTGCTACTACAGATATCTGCAGTAATAGATTCATTCGGTTTTAGCGTTTCGTAACGCTGTCCCTTGTTGATCCTACCATACGTATAGTAAAACTTTATGTCTATGAATATCCTCTCGAACTTAAGCTAGGGAAGATCTTCGTGGTGCTTATGAAGAGTGTAATGATGGTCATTAATGGGTTCTGTTCGGGATGAAAGCAATATTTGGACATTTTTGCGGATCAATTGAGGCTTTTTCCGAACTTATCTATATGATGAGTAAAAGCTTTTTCCTTGAAAAGAAAAACTGAAGCAATGAGAAACTAATTTGGGCATAGAATTGAATTCGATATCGTGTCCCCTACGAACATTACGAACAGCATGAATAAATTAATGCGTCCTCGTTCACCTGTTCGTTCAGCTGTTATGTGCATAATACGTAATTAACATTTTTAATTCAGTTTGTTGATACACTCTGATTTCGTAAATGAATGAAATTTCAGGGAAGTACATGCTATAACTTAAAACATATATATATATACATACATATATATATATATACATACATATATATATATATACATACATATATATATATATATATATTAAAATATGTATGCATGCACACTTGCCCAGATTTATGAATGCATGTGCACATATATATATGTATGTATATATATATATGCATGCATACATATTTTAATATGGAATATAGAGAATAATAAATGCTTCAGTTTTCATGCAATTGTTTTTGCTATATATTGTGTCTTGTATATATTTCGTAGCACACTCTTAACAATATCTGCTTGTCGTGTATTTTGCTATATATATGTTTTTCTGCTACATTCTGTATCGTAGTGTTAAACTAAAAAAAAAAAATGACTACATATATATATATATATATATATATATATATATATATATATATATATATATATATATATATAGAGTCATGGTTTTAATATAGAAGTATATATAAATGCATTGTAATTTATCTATCGCATGAGTTAATTTGAGTGAGAAGGGAAGAGGGAATGCTTTGCATTGTTGTTTCTATTGCTCCGATGCATCTCCTGCTTTTATCTTCTTATTATGATAATTATTATTTCGCATCATGCACGCACCTAGTAATTAGTTCAAGTATATTTATTTGCAACTATTCCAACGAATTCTTTGTAAATAATTTGATTAGAATTAATCATCTTTAAGATTTAGTAAAATGTGTTTAACTACGCGATCATTATATCTCAGGCGTAATTCTCTTAATTATTACATCCATCTTAGTATTTAAGTGCTTGAATATTTCAAATTAAATCCTTGAAAATAAATGCAATTTATTTAATAAACTTTCATATACGATTAACTGAAGCAAAAGGGAATTTTATTTTTGTGTTTTAAGGTACAAAATTACTTACAACATCCTTCATTTTAATGACGTGCGTGCTAGTAACTCTGCATTTAAGTACCGAGCAACTTGAACGTAACATAGCACTCTGTGCGTTTAAAAGCGCCATCTTTGTTAATCATGCTTTTCAATAATCTGTGATTTTTTTTCAATAGAAAAATCACTTGAACTAAGATTTTTTTTCAATGTTTTGTGTTTTCAAGGCAAAAAACCGAAGCGGACAGACAACCTATGTTCATATCTTGTGAAGTAAAAAATCCCAACAACTGATTACTGACTTGTTTTACTTTGCTCGAGACCGCGACCGGCTACGAATGAAAGAAAATCAACAAAATCAAATAGAGATCAATAGAGATCAAAAACAGAGAGAGAGAGAGAGAGAGAGAGAAAGCAGCATTATACCAGAATTGTTTATGAACACTTTCCTCGTTAGTATCCTATTAAACCTATTAAACATATTCCAATTTATTGAAGCTAATAAATGAGGAAAACATTTTGATTCAATTGATGACATAAAATGAAATCAATTAAACGAACCTTAGGTCAAAGGATTTATTTAAATCACTTTGTGCAAAAGCATACAGAGGACTCGGCTAAGTGCTAATGTACTCATGTTGTAAGCCACCGTGGAATAATTCATTTATTTTTTTATATAACAATTCTGGCCATCATCAATGGATATAAAAGTAAAGTCTAATAAAAACTTTGACAATAGACAAATAGCATGAAAAACAATGCCTTAGCAAAGTAAGCCGGAAATGAATTTCAAATTATTTCGAATTGAAAATTGCTGAAAGAAAATTCCTTAACATTTTTCTAAAAACCTATATCTATATATGTATTTCAATTTATATGTATGTATGTATGTATGTATGTATGTGTAAGAATGGATAAAATAAATTACTCAACAATACAACAACAAATAACGATAATTGTTTTTAGCATTATTTTCCATCCTAAGTACAATATGTCCTGCTACCATTATCTAGTAGATTTAAGTACAATTCTAACCTTGTTATAGCAATTAAGCTAACTAAGCATGATTTAAGACGAACTTTGTGCACCCATTGTTGGTCGCGCTGTACCTAACCGGAGTGCGACAGAGATATTGGAACAAAAATTATTATTTATATTTATGTATAAACATAAATGGGCATGGTTGTTTGCGTATTTGATTTATAATACTTTTTACCTGGGTTTGCGTTTTTTTTTTTTTTGGAAACTAACTCTTGTCGTTTTGCTTTTCCCCCCGCTTTTCAATACGATAATAATAAGTTCATCTGAATACGGTAGAGATAATAATACCGATCCTTTCTTGATAAGGCTGATCAGGCAATATAAGGTAGAAAAAATGTAGTTCTAACAACTAATCCAAACTACGTACGATAGAAGATAATGCAGAAGTGCGTCCTGCTCTTATATAAATGTATATAAATTTTTTGTTATGGTAAGATACACATTTTGAAATCTGTATCATATGGAATCACGAATTTAATAATCGCTTTCCGATGATGGATAGAAAAACTGTGTACCTACATGTGTTGCTATAGGCAAAAACCTAGATATTTAGATGGTATACAATATTTGTTCATTTTATGTAACCGGTTAAGGAAATTAACACATACATAAGCGCATATACTTATATAAACGTCCACATAGATACGTATGCACACGAAAATACATACAGGCACGCACGCACACATACACGCATATATATATATATATATATATATGGATGTACGCACATATATTTAGTGTACGCAGAATGTGCACACATGCACATAGATAGATGAATGAGAGCTGCTTGTAAAAACCGTATGCATTTTGCATAGAATGCTTTTAAAATCCCTTTGTTTTCCTTTCATTTAAATGGGTGGCATACTAAAAACTAAGCAAACCGGATTTCTGCCATTTGACAATATAATTTCGCAGACATACAATCCAACATATAAACAAAGAAGCATACGCGCCTCTCTATGCCTCTTAGCACACTCCTCTGCTTATCTTACCTTACCTGAGATGAGTAGCAGCAGCGAGCATGACTGCTTGGTCGACTGCATATGTAATGCAAACGCCTTCTGGGCATTTTCAGGTTTCAACAACTCAGACAATAGATACTCATGTACAGGCAACTTATATATATATATATATATATCTATATATATATATATATAGAGCGCTTAAAAGCATGTAAAATATATGACTGAGGTAAAAACACTGAGAGTTTTTGTTTAATTGCTTTTGAAAGTATATATGCATACATATGCACATAGATACATAGACAGAAATAGTTATAATACCATTGGGTTTTAATTCAAACTAACACCCATCGCTAGTTATATCTCTATACGATATATAATATAATATTATGGTGCACTGATGTATTTGTCTGAACATTGAACGGAAGTGAAATAAGTAGAGTAAAGAACCATGAATTGATGGCAATGTGTTTATTTTGGATGGTATAAATTTACATATATACTATGCATGTGCATGCATAAGACCATATACCGAAAACTCACATTTAAACATAACAAATTAAAAAACTGCTCATGATGCATGCACAAGTTGTTTAGGTTAGAGACAAAACAATGTCAACAGAATAAAGTTTAATATTGGTTTCGTAGACGCATGCATGCACATGTGCTGCAACTAAATTTTGTAAATTGCAAGAAAGTTTTGTTGTCAACACAATCGTTTGTAACGACAAAAGAGTTTAAATTAAAAACTTTATACTTTTTCAAACAAAACCAAAATTCTTTTCACTCTTTGATAATTAACAGGTAACAGGTAACAGGTAACAGGTAAGAGAAATATATGAGTTTCGTAGAGCAGAGCAGACATAGAATTTATTTTACCACTATCGTGCGAATTGTGCGAATTTATTAAAACTTTTCATATCCAAATATTCATTCATAGATTCATAGATTGACATCGAGTCATAGATTATTGATTCAAAAGTTTTTATATATTATATATATATATATAAATGTGGCCAATCACCCATGGGTTGCACGCTATACGTGCAATAAGTTTATGATCAGAAGGAGGTAAGGAGAGAAAATAGAAAGAGATAGAAAGTGACCGCAGCTTAGTGGGTGTGCATCCCATCTGTCAATGTTCTGCCCTCATCAACCTAGTACTCGCTATAACTACCGTCAAGTAGGGCGAAACCATATTTGAGATTTGAACCTGTGAATATCGGTCTGATAGCCGCGACTCTTATCTATTCTACTACAGCTACGTGACAGCCGAACATATCAACAATAAAGAAGAAGAAGAAGAAGAAGAAGAGCCCTGCAGACGAGCAGACGAGCAGACGAATGGTTACATATCGGCTCGAGATTTTATATTCTTAATAAATATATATATATTTCCTGGGGTCTCCGGTGCCTATTAGGGAATATGTTAACAATCAAGAGACAAATCACTTCTCCTGCTGGATGTAACAATCAACGAAGTCTCTTTATAGCTCCTTCCTTTTTGTTAATTGTGAATATGTTAAGGACATGTTTCGGTCGTTTTCATCCACCATTCCTGTGCAGCTTCAACTTCAAATTTAATTGGAAATTTTCTTTTATGCCTTCAGTTCAGATTCAAAATGTCTCCGACAAAGTGAAAATTTTCGCTTCTGAAAGAACGAAAACTGAGGGCGATTACTGCGCTTGTCCGATCACATCGACTAAGGTTTCAACTTAAACCTCCTGCACGATTATTCGCAAAGTTGTAATGCTTTAGAATAAGTCATGCAGCGAGACCTTTACGCACAAAATATATTTCATTATATATGTGGGAATGTAATAAAATAAATAAAGTCGATGCAACGGGGTTGTCGTTTCTCTTTATGACTGCTTTATGTCGTTCGCAGGAAATGTAAAAATAAGAAGACGGCATTCGCCTTCCAACACCAATCATGATGAGAATGATTTTCATTGCATTGCATTTAGTTGCGTTGCCGTGTGTAAAGAAAAATTCAGCCGAAACGTCGTCATAAGTATTTTGGCTATTGAAAGTGACCGAAGTCGTTTCTAACAAGAAGCATTTGCAACATACTTTGTTTTTGTAATTTAATGAAAAGAAAAAATCGGCAGATAATCAGCCGTTCTGGCGAAAGTTTGCAGTGAAAACGCTCTGGACGTTAAAGCATAAAAAAATCTGCTTTCCACAATTTAAACAAAACGATTTCGCTGTGAATGACTTAAAGCCATTCAAGACCACAAAGAGATTTGCAAATATTGACTTGCAAGCAATGACAGATGAAACGATTTTCGTGCAATGTTAACGGTAATAAATGACGATACCAAGCCGAGTAGTGGAGAGAATATGGCCGCTGTATGTCAAAAGGCATTATGGGACCATATTTTCGACACGACACTAAAATTCCGTCACCATGTTTCCAGTGTAAAAGCAGATCACCCATCTTATACTCACAGATCTCAATCGATGACTTATTGGTTGTTCGAGAAGAGTTTTCGATAGAACACCACAACACCTCACAACACCAAAACACTATTTCTAATACCTTAAGACAGTGGTTTCCAACCTGTGGGGCGCAAACCAAAAAACTCAAATAGGTGTCAAAAAAATGAATCAGCAATGTACGTAATCCACAATCCTCGCCGCGGATTTTTGGTGTACAAATGCTAACACACATCCAATTCATACTCCTCTTCGAATCGAAATATCTCGCTTTCGCATTTGGAGCTGAGTACCGGTGGGGCGTGGAATCAAAAGATAAGCACTTGCAACATCCCGGTTATTCTCGAGCTTACTCGCGCCAAACTTCAGTAAACAGAAGCATCTGAGTGTTTGGGTTTTTTTTTTTTATTATTTTTTAAAGGGGGCGCATTAATTTTTTTTTAAAAAGGGGGGGCGCCGGTACAAAAAGGTTGGAAACCACTGCCTTAAGATATGTATTATATCAGAAATATGGAATAAAATTGTAGCTGGCAAGGAAACCTATTACCAAAAAAATACTGAGCATTCATTTTCACTCACTGATGTGGTTGCGTCTTCCGCAATATTATCAGGAAATTCGGTACATGAAATATTATTTTAGGAGTCATGTAGGTTGTGAGACCGACGTCTCCATTACCCAAAACTCGCAGCCTCAGTGATGGAGAGCGTTTAAATTTCTCTTAGCAGCCTTACACAGTGCTACTAACTTGCTGAAAATAAATGTATGACAATGTCTCTTACGCGTCTCTTTGAAATGTTCGATTTCCGATATTACGTGCACTGAATAACTAATGACTTTATTAGGTCATTCATTCATTAGATCGACATTAATAAAAAGAATATCTAATGTATTCCCAATTATGCCGCATGAGTAGGCGAGTAGGCGAAGGATCGCGATTAACAACCCAATGGTTGCGGGTTCAAATCTCAAATCCGGTACAATTTACAATATTTGCCAACATATGCTCCAAGTCACCCGACACCCTTTGAATCCATATTTTATAAATTTATTTACAAGATATATAGACAATAGATAAATAAATATATTCTCAACTGCTATTAGAAGACTTAAACCTATTTGGTTATGTAGATTCATCTGTACGCATGGATGATTCCAATCTTATTCGGAAAAATCGTTCGTAAAAATTTTAAATTTGGAAAACGATTTACTTTAAATTGCTTACAAAAACGCTCGTATAGGGCGTTGTTTATGACTTTTCATTTCAACTCAAAATGGCTTAATGCATCCTTGGAGCGTCTGGCAATAGATAAACAAAAGTTCACTGGTTGAAAATAACTCTTTCCTTGAAATTTCGAACCCTTTTCTTAGCGGTGTAAGAATATTGCTTGCATCACAGTAAGCGCTGGTTGGAGGAAGTTGTGGTTTAATCTCTTACCTGTTGGTTTTCAATTTCTCTGACGCATCGAGAAATACATACATATATATATATATATATATATATATATATATATATATATATATAATGTATTTATGTTCATTTAAAGGCGTTTTTATGGTTCTGAACGACGGCTGACTAAGGAAAAATAATAATAAAAACAATTTATTGCTCTAAAGCGACATATCTATAGCGCATATCATCATTTCAAGGGCATTTTTTTCCAAAAACAATTTTTCAATACTTCATGCAGCATAAAGCCAGCATTTTTCATCATTCTACGTAAGGTTTTTTAGGGATCAAAGATTGCCTTTGTTTGGTTGAAAATTTAATTTCTTCATTCGAACACTCGCCAATCACACAAAAGTATCAATAATTTTAAAAAAAATCATACGTGTTTCACTATGATTTTCGATAGATTTTTTTTTTTTTTTTTTCAAACTTCGAAGACCCTGCAGAGCATATAGATTCTTGAACGTTGCGAAAGTCTGAATTGATTAAACCATGTCTGTCCGTCTATATGTTTGCGTAGTGTACGTTTTCGACACTCTCCTGGTCTCAAAACTGAAGATACCGTTTTCAAATTTGGTGGAAACATTCGAATGCCTCCTGACCAGGTTAGTATTAAAGACGAGACAAACTGGTCAGAGCATGAGCCCGCAGTGAAGCGTAAACTGAACGCAACTCAGTTTTTCTAAACAAAAATTAATGAGTTTTTTCCCATTACTCACAATTTATAAAAGATAGCTAAGATTGTCCATAGTTGCTTTACGAAAAGTTCTACTATTCATGGGCAAAAATTCCAAAAAAAAAAAAAAAAAAACGACCACGCCCACACAAAGTTACAAGCGATTGAATTTTTTTTTTTTTTGCACTTTTTTGAGGTTTTATGCCTATTAGTCATATAATCTAGGCCTAGGTAAACGGGAGAGAATGTTAAAAACTGTTTTGCACATTCTTCAAATGAAGTTAAAGTAGCGGCCTAAAAATGTGTTCATTCTAAAGTAAATATCAAGGATACCGCAAACTGGTGGATTAATTTTTTCTTAATAATGCCTTCGAAACAGATATCAAATGAAAGGAGTTGAAGAGTAGAATGCGAAAAGCTAAGTGTGTGAATTCTAAATTGATTATGGTTTGACGTCGCGACGCCGCGGATTAATTTCTCTTAGCAATAGCTTTTAGTGAAGTAAAAGGTGAAAGATAAATTTCATCCCATTCAATTTTCTCTGACCATAAATAAAATCATGGGGCGCCATTTTGACAATAAATAAAATCAGGGTGGTGGGTATGATGGTACGTTCGGCGTCAGGCGAATACAACTTCCTTAGTTGTTTTCTTTAAAAAAGCTAATGTTTTTTGGTTTCAGTTTAAAATAATCAATTAACAAAATTTACTATGTATAGCTCGTAAAACTTTATCAATAATTTGCATGAAATCCTTTTCATGCGTGTCTGTGTGAAGAAGCAGACTTAGCACGATTTATAAGAAAGAGCGTCAGTCGTTAAGAAGTCTTTGTTTACACAGAATTTGTGTATAAATAGAGAGACTGCAACAAAAAAATTAGATTTGTTCAAGAGCTCTGAGGCGATCATTTGTTTTTTCTTTCTTTTTTTTTTTTTTGCGAAATTTATTTTAAATTATAAAAATTTGTATAATACGCTCCAAGCTCACTATTATACAATAAATGATCACACACAAAACAGACTTACGAACATAACATATCTGAATATTAGCAAAGATAATTGAGGGATCATTACATAGGCAACCCTTAAGGGCTCATTTCACATTTTCTGGTTTTGTTAGTTGCAAGCAAAGTCATCGCGCAACTTAAATGATTTATGCATTTGTGTTAATCACAGAGATATATGGAAGAATTTAGAACTAAGTCGAGTATTTCAGCAAAAGTTTTTCTAATGCCAACCAATATGTCAAATAGACAGACAGAGGGACACATATTATAAATATAACGTTATTCAAGCTGACCCGTTGCATATAAGTATATCTACGCTTTAAATGCATTTAATAAACTTAGTGCAACGTCAGTATAAAGTTGATTATCAGGAAAACGAGAAAAAAAAAGGAGAAGAGAAACAGAAACAGAAACAGAAACAGAAACACAAACAAAAATAAAAAACAACAAATGCATGCGTGTTTATAAAGTATATTGTTACGTGAATGGCTCTCATGACTTAAAGGAATTCGCTAAACAAGCAAAAAACCAAAAGCAGAAGAAGAATCAACAAAAGGAAAAACCAAATGTACCCTAAACAAAAAGCCACACTCTTTTGACCACAAATGTAAAACAAAATCTCTAGCATTTGTTTTTGTGCATGTGTGCGCATTATAAATAAAACAAAACACACGCAAAAAGAAGAAAACAAGAATTCCTTTCAAAACCAATGTGCAACTATATAGATATATATATACATACATACATATATATATATATATATATATATATATACATGTACGCGCATATGTATGTGTGCATAAAGATGCCTTTATGTTTGAGTATAAGTTTGAGTTGGGGATTTCTCAGTTTTAGTAAAAGCCAACAACCATTAGGGATCAAAATCGAAAGTTATTCCAGTGTGGTAAACCAAATTTAAAAAGTTTCCATAGTAGCCTCTTCAAGCACTCTACCGCGCTCGCCGCTCCCATCTCCTCATCAAATCGTTATGTACTTTCTATTGGTTGGTATTGGTTTTAAGAAGAGTGTCGGTTTGTTGGTTTATTTAAAATTTGCGGAATTTCCAAGTGGTATCGTTACTTAGCCTCCATTATTGTCTTGTTTTATTCCGTTTTTCTCGTTTTCCTTATATTTTTCGACTTTCCGCACAGAGTTTAAATGCACTCGCATACACTTATAAAGAGTTTGTATATATATCCGCTTATATATGAAAACTTTTAATTTCTCTCAACGAGTACGCATTCGTTTTACTTTTTCTTCTTTCTTTCTATCTTTTCTACTTGCTTTGGACTGAATAGAAATTTACATATATACATATAAAGGCATACATTTATATATATATATATATATATGTACATATGGACAGTGTATTTTGAAAGTTGCCTATGTCCATGTATGTTAAAATCGAGATATTTAAAGCTTTGCTCTCGTAGCTGATAACCTGGTATTATGAAGTTTTTTTACAAGTCCAACTACCACTATTAACACACTATATAAAAAAAAAAAGTGATATGTTGATGGCTATAAATGGACTTAATGGAGACTTTCAAAACCCATCAAATAACGTTTCCCAGCTCTTCAAGAAAAGCCAAGTTCCTGGAAATAATAATTTTTCTCTTGAAATGAAAAGAAACGCATAAATTTTTGGTTTGACAAAACTAAACGGCATTCAACTTTTATTTTATTAAAAAATTATTAAACATTAGAATTAATTATGTTTAGCGATTCATTTTACTTGTTCTTCTTCGGTTTGCATAAGCGGATTGCGCAGGTGGCATATAATATAATAAATCCATTAAATCCATTAAACGGCTTCAGCGTAGTGAGTTGGCTCGCTCTTTTCGTAGAGCGATGTCGGTTTCTTTGTCTTCTCCGTGGAGTTTGGAATGTTGTTTCTTCATTTATTCATTCAATATATTTTTAACCAATTCATCGTTTCTTCACCAGTATATATACCGTTCTTTACTCGATTAGTATTGTTACGAACTTCGCTGTTCTCGATACGGTGTCCGTGTCACTAGATCGTTGATATTCTTTTCAAGAGAAATACGCTTCAAAATTCTTTTAACTTCAAGTTTCTTTATTTGCAATCTAGTTCTTTAGGGGTAGGATTGTTTACATTTTACTTTGGCAATACTCTCGACTTCTCAACTCTAATATTCTTTTTCGACTCAAATGTTCTTATCCGACTCACTCTAACTATTTATATACATTCTTACAAGCGTGTTACTGTTACCTAACTTCATGGCTTCATTTTTAACCCGTGACCTGCTTTACCGCTCATCGTTTTCCTCGCGTCCCGACTTCGAACCTGAATTTTTCCCTGTCCGCATTTCCGCTAATCTTTTTCGTCGGCCGGCAGCTTGAGTTTTCCCTCTCTAGGCAACTTATTACTTGGGAAAAATCAATTAGTTAGCATGAACTGGATTTGGGATTTCCATAACAGTATATTTTGTTCGTGCATTGCGAAATCGGTATTTGGAGTTACGCTAAGACTAAAGTTATGTTAAAAGTTATATCAAAATTTTATATGCAACAATGCAATGTGTAATAAATAATAAAACATAAAACTGTAATTTCGCGAAATTCCATTCCATAACAATGTCCACATCCACTTGAAACATTCAAAATGAAACCTAAGTCACTTTCAAACTAAGCATTTCATCATTTCTTTAACCATTCATCAGATTTTCGTCATAGAAAATCTTAATGATTTTAAATACAAGATAAGGTAGAAAAGTGAATATATCACATCAATAGCTATACTGATGTTTTTTTTTTTGGAAAATGGACTTGGGCCACTTTCAGAATAAACGGCCCATATATATATATTTGTTTGTGTTTCTTTTTTTGGAAAATGGACTTGGGCCACTTTCAGAATAAACGGCCCATATATATATATTTGTTTTTTTTTTTTTTGGAAAATGGACTTGCGCCACTTTCAGAATAAACGGTCCATATATATATATTTGTTTTTTTTTTTTTTTTTTAAATAGGAAATGAAGATCGTCATGCAAAGTGGAATTAAATAATAATTAAATAGCTTTTAAAGCAGTTTCTGCTTTTAGTTTAACGTAACTCGTTTAAAAGGAAAAGTTATTATCCAAAGTGAGATTCGGAGTATTACACAATACATATATGATCACTACTACTATGTCGTTGCATAAATGTATCGCGAACTCTGCGAAAAGAGAGATATTTGTATTTACTCATCCATCTGATTGTCTAAGCGCTCACTACGTAGGCGATATTAACCGATGTGACCGACTAGTTGTTGTTCTATAACCGTTGGAAGCGCTTTTATGAAAATGGAAAGAATTTAGTATTGATCTCTAATACAATATTTTTTTTGAAAGGCAACACGTTAGACGCAGTGTTTGGAAACCCTGTACTTTTGTTTAGTGGCTGGTGGATTTTTGGATGGCTGAAATGAAAGGTAACCGTATTAATTTGAGTCAGGATGAACGTTCGCGAAAGCCAACAATTTTACCCAATAGTGACACTATAGTTCCAGTTCACTATATCGTGCTGGACAATCGTCGAATCAAGATTAGAGCGATGGGCAAGGCTACGAATACGTCCAAGGAATGTATGCGCCCAATACTGAATCATATTGAATTAGGCATAAGAAAACTAACCACAACGAACGACAAATATGGAGTCACCGACGCCATATTGTCCATATTTAATTTTTAAAGACTATCGCTCTTTGACAAAATTCCAAAAACAACTCTAGGGAAAAATATTCGGATCAAACGATGCGATCGTTTGAGGATTTTGTCAAATTGTTCAATAAAATACCTCCCGAATTGGTCGACTGGTTGCATCATTCTTAAAGGAAGACTAATCTTTTTTCTTACTTGGTTTGAAAACTTATCAGACAACTCTCAGGCGGGCTGGGAAGCCACAAAAAGAAATCGTTGTGAAAACCAGTAAAAATTATCTGATACCATATTGATGCGGTTTTGTGATAAAGTTTAGCTCAATAGAGCGGTGGTTCTGTCGTATTCTATATAGAAATTCGTGTAGAAGTATTCCAGTTTGAAATAACTTATGGAAAATTTGTGAACGGTGCAAAGTTTTTGCTTAATGGATAAAAACCGCTAATAAACAAAGACAGTTGTTGCGAAAAATATAGAAAAAGTCATGGAAGAAAACCACTAAGAGCAAGACAGAGATTTATATTAATAACTTATATAATTCGGTTTCATTTTTAATACCCTACACCGTTTGTGGTAGGAGGTTTATTAGGTTTGTGCGAATGTATGTAACTTGCGCAAGAATTTAAGATAGATCCATGTGTTATTATACCGACCGACTTAGAACTATTTTCTAAAACGATTTACTGTCCATTTGTCCGCCTGTCCGTCTGTCCATCTAATGCTGTCCACATATTTTCCGCTTAATCTGCATTTTTTGGGGTATTTTGGTTAAATCTGATAACATGTTTTCATTGAATTAAATCGGATTTTTATGACCACTCTCTATGGAACGTCATATAATGAGATATGTAAATATGAAACCGAAATAGAAAATGCACTTTTATTAAATTGAAAGGATGAGAAATAATTCATTTAAAGTATTGCCCATCGCTAACTGTACGTTTTTCCCACCTATCTAACCATTTGTGGATGCCACGCATTTAAAAATGTTCTCTTTTTGCCGCAAAACAACTACGGCGACCATCGATGCGAAGAAAGGATTATCGGAAGGACTCGAGTCTGGTGAGCAAGGCGTATGGACTAGCACTTCCCGGTTGAGTGGTTCAAAGATTTAATGGGCCGGTTTCACAATGTGGATAGACGGATGGATGACATATGAAAAAGTACCCTTGCATTGCTTTTTTGTGATATTCTGGCAATTCTTTGAACACAGAACCGCACAGATCGAGTAAGTATTGTTAGTAGCATTTAGAGGTGACTATTTCACCGAATTTTAACCGACCAAGCAGAGAGTATCGTCTCTTCACCATAGTCAGCCAGTCTTGCGATAGGTGTATATAATACTCACCGATCCGGCCGGGCGTTTCTGCGCTCGGTGTTCGCAAAATAAACCCAGCTTTCATCCCAAGCAGCGGTGCAAAGCAAAAATGACTTCGTTTTCTATCGTACGAGGAAAAAATTGTGCTGGACATGTTCAATGCCATTATAACCTACGCCGTTATATGAAACTTTTATTGTTATGAGTTGAAAATCTTTATTAGATGCCAACAAGAGAAAAAGACACCGATAGCAAAATTTGACAGCAATTACATCGACAGTTAAGGCCGTCAGTCGGCAGGTTTCAGTTAGTCAGGTTTCAGATTTTCGTGCCTTGTGTTGAGTAAAAACATTCGCAACAACTTTGAAAATTTCCCGTTCCCGTGAAAAAATTCAATTGGTAGCACTTTATGAGGAAACTGAAATAGAATTCAAGTGTACGAAGATCTTTGGCAAGAAAATTAATGTTGTTAAGCTTGGATCACAGCAGCTCATATTATCCATACAAGAGCTTCCACGGAAAGTATGTCTTTACTTGAAAGAAAGCAGCAGTTTTTGGTATTTCTTCTATTGGTGTAAATCTCATTATCGGGAAAATTGATGCAGAAAATTGGCGTATATGCGGTGTAGTCAAAACAACAAGAACATAACTTTTCTATTTTTCTCGAAAAATATTCCTTTTTTTACCTTTTTTAGGGACATAGGGAGTTAACATAGATAGGTTGTCGCCTTCTACTCCCCAAGTCCTTTTATTTGATACCCATATCCACGGTATTGTGATGATAAAATTAATCCCCTAGGTCGCGACGTCTACTCCCCAAATCCTTTTATTTGATACCCATATTCATAGTATTGTTAAGACAAAATTAATCGACCATGGCGTGACACCCACCGTAGTTACAGTAGAATTAAAATACTTAGTTTGTCGCCTTTTACTCTCCAAGTCCTTTTACTTGATACCTACGTCGATGGTATTGCCAAGAAAAAATTAATTCACCACATCGTGACGCCCGCTATTATTAAAGCAGGATTTTTATTTTGACGCCTCCTACTCCTCAAGTCCTTTTATTTGATACCCATATCCACGGTATTGTGGTGATAAAATTAATTCACTAAGTCGCCACATTAAGAATTCCTTCACATTGAAAACCATGGCCATAGACTAAGCTTGAAAATCTCTGCGATTGAAGCACAAATGCGCTCAAAATGAACATTAAACAACGTATTAAACTCTATTAACCTTTCTTTAAAAACCCTGATATTTATATTTTTCAAAGCCATAGTATAAAAAAGTTTAGCTCACTCATAAATGCTGAATGCATTTAATACTAAAACGATGCAATTTTTACATATCGCTTTGCGCTAATGGGTATCAAGAATCCGCTCTAAGGCGACTATAGACTTTATCCTAAAAGCTAACAAAACAAAATATAAACCGATCAGTATTTATTATGATTATATAAAATTCTCCCGAGTTGTTTCAATATCAGACTAATGTACTCTCGAGATCGATAGCGATTAAGAAAAATGTTTTACAAATTTTAAGGCCTTAATAATTTTGTTCACGTCATTATGAAATTAAATGACGACAACGTTTAAATTCGATCTTAACCAAAAAGTCAAAAATCACTCATGTCTGATGTGTCATGTGTCCATGTCAAATTGTGCTATAAGCAGTTAGGGCGATAGGCGGGCTGCGAAACGATATTATCATACAGATGAATAGACAAATGCACTGATAATGAAAAACGCGCTACTCGTGCACACTACAATACATATTTCTAAATACTACGGGGACAAGAACAAAATTGTGATATCCCAATGATGAAATGACAAGTAGAGGAGTTTTAGAAGACATCAGTGCTACTGAATCACAAACCAAGTTCAATATTAATTCTCATTCATCGCAATGGTTGTCAAGACAAAGGTTATGTTAATGCTACGAAAATGTAAGCATTAAGTTTTGGTGCAACTATAAGGCCCCATATGTATATATAATGAACCAAAAGCAAACAAGGCTGGCGCGCCTTTCGCCGCGCCTTTCGCGACATTCGCATACACGGTTGGATCCTGACTTGCTCAAGAACTCACGTGATAACCGTAGTACACCAGAAAATGTCTGAAAAGCACGATTTATAATTTCCGCGTTTTCGCAAATTGTGTGTGTGTGTGTGTGTGTGTGTGTGTGTGTGTGTGTGTGTGTG
>KK502443.1:671813-695829 GCA_000688735.1 Glossina austeni
TTTATATATATATATAAACGTATATATTAGAGATTGGAAACGTCTCTCTTCAATTCATGCAAAGACAATGCCAAAGCTACTATGTCAGGACTGTTTTTCAATTTTTTGTTAAGTTTCAACTTAAACATATTTTCTGATTTACTCTGTTTCGACTTTAACTGAAAAATAGGAAAATTTGTTAAGCAAATATAAACATATAAAAATGGAATTAAAGTAAATATAAAATTTTCATAAATCTTAATACATATCCACAAATATATATATTTCGTATCAAAAAAAAAAAAAAAAAAAAAAAGAAGAAAAATGTAAATATATAAAAATGTATTTTGATTGATTTTTATTCATGCAATTTTTTATCGCAATCTACTGGCGCAACAATAAATCATGCGATAATTGGCATGAATTAACCCACCGGTCCTAGTCGACCATTTTATCTTTGCTCAAATTTAAGCTGTTATCGCCATCGTTGGTTTGCGCGCCTTTACTAACACATGACATTGAAACCTGGGCAAAATTGAAAAGTTAAATAAATCAAAATTTGCCTCCTCGCGAAATCGTATAGATTATAGTGTAAAATAAAAATGAACACACAAGAGAATATCAATTAATTTCATATAACAACGCAATGCATTTAGTTAGCTATTAATACAACTGTTCCGTTAACAACTATGTTATGTACACTGACACCCGCTATTGCCACAAAGCGTAGAAAATGTTTGCTATTATTATGAAAACTAAGCATACAATGTATATATATATATATATATATTGTTTGATCAACCGGAAAAATCGCAACAAATAAACGAGCGAAAGGCAACGCTTACGGTGTTATGATATTTGCGGCGGAATTCGCTGCAAAGAGAATTTTCTTAATTAATTTTATATAGTTTTTTAGTGGGCTCCTCTAAAGCAAAGCGAAAGAAAGAAAACACAAAATTCCGAAAATGTTTACAACTGCGTGTCAATTTTATTATTAAAAGAAACTTTATACATACACTTTATAATAACAATTAAAAAAAAAAAAATACGAACGAAAAAAAAAAACGAATTTTATACTTAACTTAATTAAAATAAATATTGAAAGGAAAGTTTTAAAATTGAAGGGAAAAAGAGAAAAAAAAACAAATCCCAAAGACATAGATTTCCAACCCACATACAGTTAGTTGCAACTTTACTTTGCATAACAAATCAAATTCAGTCTATGGTTGCTGATGTTGTATTTGCTTTTGCGATTACTGTCAAAAAACTAATACGTACGTCTTTGCAAAATTCATTTCAAAATGAAACATAACAAAGAATTAACAAATAAGCATAGTATGCATGTACGCCGCCTTCGGCTATACGGTTCCGTCTAATGAAAATGTAGAAACTACGTTTACTTTTTTATTAATTACGTTCGTGTCAAAGCTAAAGAACAACAATTCCAACAATTTCTCGCACAACTCGCACAAAATTTCAAGCAGTTTGTAAACAATTTTAGAAGATATTTTCAAAACTTTTCACTACACAGTGTTATACTTGAATGTGTATATAAATCTCAATGACCTAAATTTCAGTTTTGATAGCTTTTCGACTTAAAACAACCCGTAGCAGCAACAGTTGAAATTTCGAATCGAATTATTACCCATTAGCTTATCGAGCTTATATATGCATTTATTATGCACAAATTTACAAATGAAAAACAAATTTGCACACCTCCTTAATGCCTTTATAGATAGGTACATTTATATATATATATATATATATATATATGGAATATGTACAAAATGTATAATAATTAAAAAAGTTTTATATAAAAATAAAAATATTGCGCTAACTATTCTCAACAACGTTGACTGCAAATGCATTTGAAAAATTTTCATCGCCGACAAAGATCTTCCTATTTCCCCTAAAGGGGAAAATAATACAATTTTTTTTTTTCTTTTAAAATTTTTAATTGCTCATTATTATGAACATACTGAACATTGTTGTTGTGAGAGGAAAAAAAAAGAAAAATTTATTCGCTAATATATTGAAAATAATGTGAGAATTTCCTTAAAGTTGTTCATTTTTAATTTGTAATATTTGATCAAAGCAAAAAAAAGTACATAAACAATTCGTATTAGAAGTTGGCAATATGCTATACTTTCTCGCGTTGTAACTACGGTACCAGCATCGAAACTATATGGTACCGTAGTTTATAACTAACAGTTACACCAAATATGTATACATTCTTAGTGTAAACTATTCAGTCGGCCTTATCAGTAGCAAAAGCTCAAAATCAAAGTTAGGCGCTCTTAGTCAGTAATTACAACAGATCAACTTTCAACGTCAGACATCATTCATTTAAAAACACGTGCAAAACAAACAATAAAAAAATATGGAAGTAATCTAAAGGTTTAGCACAAATATGAGCATGATTAGCCTTCAAATATACCGGCTTCACCAACAACATCATTAAAACGAAATCGTAATTTATAAGCTCAAGTAGATATTAACCTTCATCAAGGTGCGAGTATTTTCCCGAACAATCTAGGATATCGGTCTAGACGCGACATTAATTCGTTGGGGTGAATGACGCCATTCGCACAGCTACGGGGCTTAATGTCGTTAATAATCGTGAATCTGTAATCCAAACCTTGCTCCGGAAGAAAGGTAAGTTCTTCTTTTCTTTCTCTTATACTGAGAGGATTAAGAATAGTTTCAAGACTGATGGCAGCTCGGTTAAGTTATATTTAGAATGGAAAAAAGTTGGTAAGCTTGCGGAACCTTACTAGACCTGGAGTTAATTAATAGATTTGTTAAGTAAAACTTAAAAAAAAAAAAACTATTTTATTCTTGTAAGTGTTTGTTGCGTCATTATTTTTGATTAATCACAAGTTAATAACACCACAGCAGTATTGGTAAATCGCTAAGCGAGAAATAATTCCAATCAGCTGGTATTACCCCATCAAAGAAATTTTCCGATCGCAAAAGATTATATAATTCGTCGTAAAGTATTTTAAAATGTTAATAGGTTGGCAGGAAAGTTCTATTGCGTTTTACTATCTGCAAGTAATCACGACAGTGTCGTAGTCACGACAAACAATCGCTGATGCGTTTCGCATAGGGGACTATAGGGACTACTTTTAACATCTCCTTCAACAGTCAGCTACAAAGTGCAAAGTTCGTAAAGCGCAGTGAATAAAGCACATTTAAGACCTCGCATTTGAAATGATTTTCCGAAAGGAAGCAACGCATCGCTTGCTTGCTTGCAAAAACTTATGTGATACGTGGGGAAATGCAGTTGTGAATGTTTGGCCCCGCCAAAAACAGTTCGCTCGAAGGCCGTTCGTGATTGCATTGGGGCTAATGGAGTCGGAGAATTGGTTGAATTTCTTGGATGGCATTCTAAACGTGGAGAATTATTTGAGGATATTGAAGAAAATTTCTTTGGTATTTTGGAAACGTTCGAATTCTACCAAGATAACAACTTCAAGGGTAAGTCCCGCTTAATTAATTAAATGCTTCATCCTTCTCCACAAATCATCTCCAGGCATCAACCCTATCAAAAATATGTGAGATGAATTAGGCCGCCGTGTGCGAACATACGATACGTAATCTCTTCTTTTCAAAAGCTGAAAAATAGACTACAAGACGAATGGAGTAAGATCCCTGTTTCGTGCACAAGAAAAATTATACGAATTATGTCAAAACGTGTAAATGACATTAGTAAGCAAAGCGGACACTCCACCAAATATTAAATTCTTTTTTCCGTATCCTTTCTTATCCTTTCGTCGGTCGAGCGAAAAAACCTAATATTAATGAGATTCACTGTAACTGCATTCACTGTAAGCATAGAGTGATAGCTTAGGGCTCAAGTAAATATGTAGGATTACTGATGTATGTGCTAGACAGTGAAAAACGCAATAATCAATCTGCACATACATCAACGATACAGTTAGTCGCGATTAATTGAAGCTTAAAATATAGTTACTTCTAAGTCACGAATGAATCCAATAAGGACTCTTTGAGTCGCGAATGAGTGCAATTAAGCCTCTCCATAACCGCAGCGTCCCCTTCATTAAAAACAAAAAGAAGAGAAGACGGCATATTAATTTTGTTGATAATTCATGCAAAAAATGTACAAAATGAACGGATGAAAAATAAATGAAAAATAGAAAAGAAAAAAAAAAAAACACCCACATATCGGTGGAGCAAGCGAAAAAAAGATTGTGTGTAGAAAAAACATGTGCATGTAAAATGGAATTATGTACAATAAAATGAAAGAAAATTACGTGTGCATGCTTCGCTTCATATCCATGTGCGTATGTAGTATTATGTATGGGAACACATTTTTGGTATTTTTGTCGAAAGAAGAGCAACATTAAAGAAAAAAAAAAGTAGAAAAAAAAAGTAGAAAAAGAACAACACAAACAGAATTATTTAAAAGCATATACATACAGCCAAGCATAAGTATTACATATATAAACATATGTAAATACATACGTAAAAACATAATCAACGAGCTTCAATAAAAATTTATGCCGAAAATAACTTTAATGCGTGACCGTGTAATGGATTTATATAGAAAAACCGTTCGCTTGCATATGAAAAATTATGCGTTAAAAAGGAAAAAAAACGTTATACGGTTTTTTGCCCTTTACCTTGGTCGGCCGGGTGATTGATTTCATACCATTTCGTTTAAAATTTAATGAAAGTAAATGAATGGAATCAAAAGTAATTTGAAGAGCTTTTCTTTCTGCTTGCATTCTTTAACTATATACCTTTCAGCCGTTTTGCTACTTCATCTTTCATTATCATTCCGTTCTGCCCTCAAGAACCTATCATTTTGTTAATAATTATAGAATAAAAGAGAATTTCTTTTGTAATTTATAGCATTTACGATAAATATTATCAAAGGACTTTCGGTAAATATTGTGGTGGGCATGCATTAAAAGCGTAAAGCGTATTGGCAGTCAAGACATGTATGCACACGCATACACATTCTTGCAGAATTTATTTAACCCAAATTCGTATAGAATTTTCAGAGATAAAAGGAAATAAGTAAATTCAGTTATTATATTACATATATACGAGTAAGTGACCACATAAATTGTCTTCGCACGTATATCTTAGGTGTAGAAATAAGTTCTCTTCTCTTAAATCTTCTATTCGCTTTATAAAAACTGCCTGGTAGATCGCGTAGATAATTTTAACATTAATGCTGGTATGAATAAGTGTGAGTATGTGTAGAGAAATGGATGGATGTCAACACTGCTTGTTCAAGCAGTGGGAAATATGCAGCTGAAGCTGCGCGAAACTTTAAATTGGCTTAAGATGAGTGCGCAGTAAGCAGTGAAACAACTGAAAAGCGATATACGCGATCTCGTACAAAAACATTTTAGTCACGAGGACGATCAACGCTCTAGATCTGCGTTTGCTTATGTTGGAAAGCAACCTTCAAAGCCTAGCGAAACTATTACAGCTCAACCATATCGATCTGGACCAATCAAGTTAAGCAACCCGCTTGAGGAACAAAAGAACTTAAAAAGTGGTTTTTCTTCAAAACAAAGTCTGTCCGTCCGCAGCAAAAGCATCCCTGGAAATGATCTTAAAGTTGGGCTGGGACCGTCTCTCGATTTCAGATTATTATCCTCACCTGTCTCTTTCCAATTATCACATGTTCAGATGGAGGCTGTCAAATCTAGTCGATCAGCGGTTCACGAAACTTCACGGTTCACGAAACAAAGAAGTTTCTTCCGCTAGGGCATTCGTAAGCTACCCACTAGTGACAGTCAATATTTCAATTATTAAGCGTTGTAAGAAAAATTTGGATTTTTGCCAAAACAATACGGAGAACTTATTTCTACACCTAATGTGGACGTATAAAATGCATATGAAATAAATTATTTTTATTATTTAAAAAACATTCTCGCATGCATCATTATAATATTTTCCTTCAATAATTTTCCATTATTTTTCGAGTAATGTAACAGAGGTAAAGACATCCATTTCCGATTATAAGTAAGAAAAAATGTGCAAAATTATGGGCAAAAAATATCGAAAGGAACGGCATATTTAAATTGATGCTACCTTTGAGATTAGCTCGCGACTCTTGGCGCTTCTTTCAAGTTTTATCTGCTCAAATTTAATTATGGAATTGCAGATGCTTATTATGCAACGTTTACTACATATTTCAGTATTTTATACCAATCACCAAAGAATGGGGATACATTTGTTTTTTCGAAACATTTGCGACATTCACTAGAAGAAAGCCCCGCAGGCCCTATAAGTTACATGTATTCTTAATCACTATTAAATTATAAATCAGTCTAACCATGTCCGTCTGTCTGTTTGAGTGACTATGCAATGAAGTAAACATTTCACCGGTCACAAAACTTAAACTGTTGGGTTTAAATTTAACAGAAATACTGGAAACTCTTTGCACGCAAATTTTGGTATTAGAAATTGACGGTTTTTAAGACCAAGGTGAGGGGTATAAAAAGTTCGACTACAGATGGATAAAATTTTCATACTTATTGTTGTTTTATTTTTTAACGAAAATATTGGACAGTTGAAGACACAAATGAAGAATTGCGAAAACACTTCTTTTCATAATGGCCCCATAACAATAAGCCGCAGAAGGCGAATAACTGAAAATAATGTTGTGACGGTAAGTGACGAATTACGAAGTCTCATTACAATATAGTTAACCAACTCCGCCATCTTTTGATTATGTACTTTAGGGACAGGTTGAGAAAATTCGATCTTTTTAACATCGATTTTCAATAAAACAGAACAATATCCTACACAAGACGTAAACGGATGGATTTGTCAAAATCCAAGATTGCTAAAGAAAATCTTTTCTGAATCTTTCTATCATTTCTGTTTGCAGATGCGTTCTGTTGTCCATCTGTCTGTATATCTCCTTCCTTCTAAATGTCCATCCCAACCGGATTCAATCTTCTATGACGCCTTCCGTCCATTGCGCCGCCTGTCGCAATACCTCTCATTCGTCATACTTCCCGTTCGTCTGCCTCTCTCATAAATGACGAACATAGTGTAAACAAATAGATAAGAAGAGAAGAGAAAAAAGTTCATGAAAAACAATCAACAACTATTATAAAATTTTAGCTAAGTATAATATGCCGTCTAATCGTTTTATTTATCGCTTAGGAAGGAGGTTATAACAAATTACTTATAGCAAATAACTCAACTGGGAATTAATCGAAAAAATCACTGTAAAATTTTAGCGAGAATAAGTTTGCGAGAAAATTTATCTAAAGATTTTTTCAATTAATTAATAAAAATTTGCTCTTTACTCACAGAAATTTGATTTCCGTTTCATTATAAGCCAAAACATTTTAATGAAATTCATTTAAAAGCAAAGCAAAAAAATTTATTTGAAGTAAATTTCATAAAATAATCGTTAAATCGTTTCAAAGTAAAATGGAAATTATCTTAATCGATATATATTAACACATATGCTCATATATGAAGACACGATTTCTCTTTCGTGTTTTTCTTCTTGTCTGTCAAACTAAGTAATTAGCATGACAAGATGAAAACAAACATTCCCGCATATCTACACACATTTATAGATTGTATACCGTCCTCTCAATTAAGAATTGTGTGCACATTAATGATGATTGCTTAATTTAAATGGTAATTAAGAATTGTGTTTTTCTTGCCGTTACAATCGTATCGGAGCAGAAAATTGAACGACAATCAATTTGTGTACAGTTCCGTTAAGAATATGAAATGAAATGAAATCGAAATTAATTGATATGCTCTTGAATACGAACTTTTTCACTGGCACTGCAGTTAACTCGATGTCCGCAATCCACTCCTTTGTCTTTGCTAATAGGTAAGCTGCTAAAAAATAAAATAAGATAAAATATGAGCCTTAGGTTTACAAGAACAAAACAATAATTTAAAATATTTATTTTATCGCACAAGCCCGCGTAACTAAGATTTCATTACGATATTAAGATAAGGAAGAGTATTCTGATTATATCGAACTTCTATCGAACTAAAATCTCATTAAGGTATCAAAAGAAAAAAAAAAAACAAAAAAAAAGGAAAAGGAAAAGGAAAAGGAAAAGAAAGGAAAATGAACTAATATCGTATTTATCGAGCTGGGACTCCATCAAGATATTAAGATAAAGAGATTGGAGGATTGTGCTACTATCGCATTTATTGAACTAAAATTTTCTCAAGATATTACCTCAAGGAGCAAGTATTCTGCTAATACCGTTTATTTATCGGGGGGAAAGATTGCATTAATGTCGTATTTATTAAACGAAAATTTTCTTAAAAGAATAGCATATAGGAAAATATTGCGTTTACATCGTCTTTATAAGATGTCGGAATAAGTCCTGTCCTGAGAGTCCTGTCTATATTTCTGTAATTTTTGCAATTAAGTTATTGTAGTAAGTAGATGCACGAGTGCTTTGTAGATGAGCAAAGTGTTCGAACCAACGGAATAATGATGTCGCAATGAAACTGTGTGTGTATTGATAACTTTCAAAATCATTTAAGATTTATCAAAAATCTGAATTAGTTTCCGAATTTTCTAAATAGTTTTGTAACGACCTTTGTCGTACTTTATGCTCCTTTAGTAGCTTGACAGACAATCTACGCGATAACTTAGTTTTGTGATTTTGTGATGATAACTAATAAAAATGTTTTGTTTTTTTTTTTTTTTATATGTGTCTGTCTGTCCTCCATGCTCATTTCATTTCTATTGCAGTTTAATTAATAACTTAGCGCAGGTACAAACCTCAGAAAATGCGGTCTATTCTGATAGATTGGTTACCTTCACTTCGATGCACTTCGATGTTTTTGTAATACCATCGATAAATTGAGATCACCATAGATCACCTATTTGCAACTACAATGCTTTCTTCTACGCCATTTACAATATATGAATTTTTATAGCTCGGCAGCTTGAATCAAAACTAGTGCACATACACATGAATTTTATCAAAAGAAATTTAAATATTTTTCACATATCTTTATATCGTTCATTATTTCGTGATTAATTGGTACGTAATGAATATGTAACGGCACGACAAATAAGTATAGAATCTCCATCCCTCTGTATATGTAAATCATATGTAAATCGATAGCTATCTATGTCTACGGAAAAGCGAACTTATTTTACTTAAATAAAGAAACAAATCAACAAAATGTTGATAATTTTTTTGTGCAAAACTAACTTACAAAGAGCAAATGTTAAAGTGTTTAGAAATGTATAATAATAAGCGAATTTTATAATTGTCACCATATTTACCATACTTAAGTCAATGAATTATGTTAGCAACAACAGCAGAAATTATGAACATATCGCAGCACATAAAGTCAAATGTGAAATGAACGTTACTTGCTTTCAACTGATTTTTGTTTCGCATTTAGTCACTTACTCACACTATGCGAGAAGACCTATGTATTTAGCAATAGCTAAACCACGCTTTTCCCTCTTTTTTCTTTTTTCTTGTTTTTGTTTTCATTTGCAAACGTTAAATTCGATGCAGTTTATTGGTGCTCTCCGAAAGCACTATCGAAGATTTTTTTCTCTTTGTAATATAGTACAGGAGTACAGGAGTACACTTTAGTGTAGAGTTTATAAGCATGCCATTGGTACAAATTCAACTGAACGAATTCAAAATGAACGTGATATTTATTATTACCACGAAAACTCTTCGCCTATAAATCTTCGAGTATAAATTTTGAACTCCACTAAGCTAGCTTGATATAGAACTATGCACAGTGAACTTGATCATCTAACAATTTGAAGCAAGTATCGTGCTTCGATTACTGGTTTACGTGGCACGAATAAGCATAATTCGATGGATGGATCATCTCTGGATGATAGGTGCCACACGATTCGGCTCATGCTGTTCGTAAACTGCTCGCTGCATTTCCATTTCTATTTATTTAGTTATTATTATTATTGTTGTTGTTGTTGTTGTTGTTGTTCTACTTCTTCTTCTTTTTCTTCTTCTTGTTTTGAATAATGTTCATTTAATGTCATTTGTTTGTTTGTTTGTTTGTTTGTTTGTTTATTTATTTATTTTACTTTTACAGCAAATGTTGTTGATTTTAGAGGTTTTTTGAAATGTTTTTTAATTAGATTCACACAAAACATACAACTCCTAATGTAACGCCCTATATAATCCCTATGTATTTTATGCGACTTTTAAAAGCTGTTTTAATCTCCATCACTTAATGTACACTAAGAGAAAAACTTTGCTCAAAAATGAATTAAAAATTTTTAACTTTAATTTATACACTTTTATTTACTTTGCATTCTTTGTGCAAAACTAATTTCGTTTTTCGCATTCTATCTACGTATACGAAGCGCAGACAATGAAAATTAACAGCAAAATAAATAAATATATAAATATTAACACTTATCAACAACGCAACACGATAAGCTTTAGCAGCATTATTAACAATAACGCCACCAGCACTACTATTATTGAGATTGCAAATAAACAATAAAAGAAAATGAGAAAAATTTTTAATGAATCTTTATATTGGAGTTTACGAAAATTATTTCGAAAGGATAAATAAAAATAGAAAATAATTAAAAGGATTTTTTACTCAACAACAACAACAACAACAACAACAACAATAACAACAACGATGCAAAGAAGCAAAATAATGAGATAAATAGTTTACATAACCCTTAATAAGGTGCTTCTCTAAGCGGAACTGCTCTTATTACTTTCTTGCTACGCAGACGTTTTGAACATTTTTCCATCGCATTTGAAATATATATTCATTTAGCGTTTTAGTTCCATTTAATTCACTTCTATTCACTTATTCTGCACTCTACTTATTATATCCACTTTAGTTAGAGGCAGGTCTTGTGCCTATCTGCCAAATTTTGGCTACATAGAGAAGCATATGTCGAAAACCCGATCAAGTAATATATGATATGATATGAAGTCTCAATCGGCATCAAAGTTGATATCGATTCAGTCATTCACATATTTTTCGATCGATCGATTGTCTATCTTTACATTTAATAGATCGCACCTAATGGTCCAAAAAAAAATTCCACGTATCTATTATATTAGATCCGCCTGAGTAGACGGCGTAGACGAGTAGAAGGGAACAAACGCGAATATCACAAGTCAGCGGTGAACCAAGGCTTCAAATCTCAGTTCGGTAGAGTTTACTTTGGCGGTAGTGAGTGCTCAATCGATAAAGCAATAACACTTGTCGATTGGGCACCCATCCACTACTAATCTGCGGCCAAACCTTCATATTTCTTTCTTCCATTCTCTTTCCTTACTTCTTTCATGCGACATCCCTTAGGAAATCGGTCATATCGAAAAAAGAGGGAAAAGGTAGCATAGAGAGATGACCATGAAATGCAGCCAACTAGCAAAAGACGTGATTTTATATTCACATACACTGGTATGGTATGTGCGATAAATTATTCCATTAATATATCGATGACATTACTTTTCATTATACGTTGCAAGCAAATACGGCACATAAGCTATTGATGGGCATTCCATGATTCGATACAACCCGAACTCACTATTAATTTCAATTTATATATTACCTCATTAGATGACTTATACTGTTTTAAAAACTTTTCTTTCCTTTATTTAATAATTTTACATTCGTTTACATTCTCTTACTTTGTTCATATTCGCACAACATGCACTTTAATCATTGACTTCAAAGTCGATATACTTTCCAGTTATTTTTTGCAATTAATTAAACTCTTTGCTTTCTCCTGTTGCTCTATCATAATTTTTTCTTCACTATCTGCAGTTTTCAAAGAAAGCTTTTAAGACAAAGCACTCTTTATATTTTATAATGCATGACATCATTAGAGTGATAATTAAAATTTTAATTTTAAATAAAATCTCTTTAAAATCAAACGCAGTAACGTGTTACGTATCTTTTCAATGGTCAGGTTAGTCAGGTTGATACACTTGACAATTAATTGCTGTTTAGTACATGTATGCATAAAATTGTAGCAAAAATCGGAATGACAATTAAAATCCAATCTGAATGTTTAGGGCATAGGCTGCAACAGGGTGGGCATTTGAAGTGCAGCTTAAATACATAATCGAACGATGTAAGCGGCTTCGATCACTTTAATGTTTTTGTTTAGTCCTTTTCATCCTTTTCATCCTTTTCATTCGTATCGGATGCAATCAATATTTATCATGAAAAGTTATGAAATTGTTTTCAAGAGTCACCTTAATAAAGTGGAAAAAGAGTGAAATGCCATTAAACCTTCAAGCATGTATCCACACGTACGCATGAAGATTTGCAAAAAAAGGAACAAACAAGTCTATAAACGATTTTCATATTTGTAATAAGAAAAACAAGGTATCAATAAAAATAAAAGTAAACATTATGTACATTTTCTCTTTTTCTCTGTTTTTCCTTTTTATACGTTCCGATGATAAAATGGAAAATCTTGAAAATGAAGAGGAAGAGGAAGAGGAAGAATGCAACTTGCTTTTTGTATAATAAGTTGCTTGGATTTTACCAAAATTTATGCTTCTGAAATTGTAAAATGAAATGAAGCGAAATGAAAAGGTGTCTTTAACAGACCAGCAAATGAAAATATTGTTTAGGAGCTTTTCATATATATATATATATATATAATGATGATGATATGATAAGCATGATGGTATACATATTTACTTACTTACTTACTTACTTACTTACCTACCTACTTGATGATAAGATTGATTTTAGCAAGCTTCCGTAAATCGACTCAATAATGATTTTGTAAATAATTCATATCAGAGATTTTGTTAAGAGAATGCATTTAAATAATTTAAGTTTCATTATGCACACCAATATCTATTACCTATTATGTGCGGTTAGGTCGCGTAGGGATTAGGTTAAATTGAAATAATTAAGGATTAGATTGAATGAAATTAAGTTAAATTTACGTTAACTTAAATTAAATTAAGTCAACTTAGAGTTAACTGAAATTATGGACCAGATTAATTACCTTGATGGCCTTGATTCAGTTGAATCATTTCAGATTAGCCATAGCTTAGTTAAGTTAGCTTGCATTTAGCTCAAGTCAACTTATGCTCATTTAGAGTAAGTTATTCCAGAAAATTTATCTTAAGTTAGTATAAGTTATTATTTTTTACCCGTCACCGAAAAATGACGGGTATATTCATTTTGTCAAAACATTTGCAACGTGCAGAAGAAGGCATCGGAGGTACCACAAAATATCTGTATTTTTGATCAGCATCAAATTGTGAATCAATTTAAGCATGTCCGTCTGTCCGACCGGAATGATCTTTAAAAATAAATCGAGTAGGAAAATTGCGTTCAGCTGTAAGCGAATATCTTATATCCTCCATCTTTATCCTAAGTAAGACTAACAAAATAACGAATAATTATGCTCTGTAGCATTACTGGATGGGCGTGATTGAACATATTCCATTTTAGTAGAATATATGTAGACATATTTGTCGTTTGTGTCTATTGTACTTTATAAGTAACGATTAAAAAAACTTAGAGAGCAGAAGCGTTCTCACTTTTTGTGTTGCATTATAGGCGTGACCTTCGATCGATTTAGATCGTTTCCGACACCAAAGTGCATGCAATGTTTTTTACCCCACGCTTTTTTGCTAAACTACAAGGCGGTAACTTCATTTTCGAGGCCAAGAGACTGCTTAGGCCAGCACGTGCAGACACGTGCATGACAGTTCTGCATAAACTTTGATTCAGTTCATGGCTCGTAAGGAAATTGTTATATGTGATACTTCGGGTACGGTTTCGAAATGATATGTGCATCTGTGTTCCAAATTCTTGGTCCAACGGTTCCTTCTTGTCTTAGATGGAGAGTTCTCTTCTAATTTTAAGTCTGTGAGTCCTATCGCTGGAAAAACGAAAATGTTTACATCTGAGATCATGACCACCTGTAAATTTACAAATAAATTTTTTTTTAATAAGAATTGTTGTTTTAAAATCGAAAGTCGAAATTAAATTTTTGAATATTCAACATGAAATAATCATAAAAGGTTCACCCTGGTCCGACACCGGGTTAACCAAACGTGATGGCATTTTTGCTTCTTACTTTCTGAGTGAAAATCTAAATTGATAAATTTTTTTATTTATAATAAATAAATAAGAAAAAAATGACTTTCAAGGGATGTAAAAAATCGAATAACTATAACGAAAACTCCAAAAAAGAACCATAAAGAACTAAAGAAAATTTCCACAAATTCTGCCCTGAATATGCGTGTATTTTATTGTATGTGTTTTGACGTATGTGCATGTTGGTAAGTAAAAGTAGGTCTTCCTTAGTGTTGATTTTTTGTTGTTGCTTTTTTTTTTTTTTTTGTCGTGATGCTGTCAATCAACTTCCGTTCGAAGTTCTAACATATAAAAACTATACAATAACAGGCAATAAGCAGGAAGTCGATAAACGTATAGATAAAAGGAACGAAATAAAAAACGGACAGCACTAAGGCATTGCATTGATTTAAAAATGAAAAGAAGAAATACGTTTATCAACTTGTGCTGTTTGCTTGGTTTTTGTCATGACAAACTCTCAAACGAAAAATTTAACGGATATTGTTTGCGTTTCTTGTTTGGTGGGACGCGGTGGCAGACGATTTTTGTTATATATTTTGCCTTGCGCTAAATTATACCAGCAAACGACTCTTACGGATTCAAGTGTTGTCACACATATCGCTTCAATTGATGCGTTTGAAAACCATAAAGCAAAAATTGCAAACTAACCGATAAGAGAAAAAATAACTTACATAACAGAGTATTAAATGTAACAAGTTTTCAATACTTTTTCAAACGTTTCAAGCTTGCGAGTAATTTTCTTCTTTTTTTTTTTATTTTTATTTATTTATTTATTTATTTACAACTGCATCATCAACGATTTACGTGTGCGTCTTGTTCATTATTTCCATCATTGATGTACATCCGTTTCCGTTCTATTCTAACTATTTCTGTTTCTCTTTTTCTATATTTCCAAATTTCCTTGCAAGCAATGATAATACCGTATATGTATATACGCTTAAGTACATATATATATCAAATATGCGAATTTTTATGAATGTACTAAATACGCGTTCGTATGTAAGAGGAAATTGAATTTGATCGGGTTAACGAGGATGCTGAAAAATCAAATAAAACATAAGATACTCTTGTTCCCTTTCATTTACTTAATAATAACTATATTTTAATTTGTGACATTGCCATTTATATGCTATTCTATTATATATTTACGCAAATATATCTTGAAATTTGAGCAAAAATTGATAAAAAAAAAAAAAAAAAGAAACTCTCGTCCCATTAAATTCTTATAAAAGCAAAGGGAGTAAGCTGGGAAGCGATACGCGTCGACATACTACACCGACAAATAATTGTCGGTAGGCAACGCTATGCGTCGGGACACGTCACCATATCGATATAATATCGAAAATAAAGAATTGAATTTGTTTTGTATTCCGCCATGATCGACTACTCGCAAAATATCGATTTTGAAATATTTATTAAAAGCATAATTTCATCAGGTAGCTTCGTATAGATTCAAGTGCCCTCGAAAATATCTTAAGTTTTCTAATTTGGTTTAAACTCTGCTACGATAGCCAAACATAGCCTGACGTTTTTTGTACTTGGAACGGTTCGAAATAGTTATGTTAGTAGCATATGTTAGGAGCTTTACAGAGGCTCTTTAAAGTAGTTGGTAAATGTGTTTGCTAATTAGCTTGGAATTGATCATCATATCCTTCGGAAATCTTTAAATAAAATGCGCAGTTTTTCAACGGCTAAAAACTTTCATACATACAAACGATTTCCAAAGAGGTTTCATTTAAGCCAATACGCTTAGAATAGTATATGAAATATGCATCATAAGCATTTTCCCTGATTCACTTACTGCTTCTTGCTTGTTCCATATTCTTATGCTTAGTAATTCAAGCGACTGAAATCGGTTTTCAGGAATTGCTAACTTAAGTTTTAGGAAAGGAAAAGCTGTCCTAAAACCAATGATGTGACACCGAAATGCGTAGTTCGTTGAGTTATATTAATATGTCGTTATACTTAATAATTATTATATAATTATGCATTAATATCGGGAATTGGCATCAGAGAGAAAGAGAGAGAGAGAGAGAGAAGATGGAGAGTGAGAGAAGGGAGAGGAGGGAGAGAGAGAGAGAGAGAGAGAGAGAGAGAAAGAAAGAAAGATAGAGAGAGAGAGACAGACAGACAGACAAACAGACAGACAGACAAACAGACAGACAGACAAACAGACAGACAGACAAACAGACAGACAGACACACAGAGAGAGAGAGAGAGAGGGAGAGAGAAAGAGAGAGGGAGGGAGAGAGAAAGAGAGAGAGAGACAGACAGGCAGACAGACAGAGAGAGACAGACAGACAGACAGGGAGAGACAGACAGACAGACAGGGAGAGACAGACAGACAGAGAGAGAAAGACAGACAGACAACCAGAGAGAAACAGACAGAGAGAGAAAGGGAGAGAGAAAGAGACAGACAGAGAGAGAAAGGGAGAGAGAGAGAAAGAGAAAGGGAGAGAGAAAGAGAGAGAGAGCGCGCATTTTACCTGAGAAGAGAAGAGAAGAGAAGATCAAGCCCAATTATCGTAATTATATAATTATATTGCGTATGCCTTTTCGAAATTAATACGAATTTACTCAATGATTTCTTTTCAAAGGATACCATAGTAATAAACATATTTTCAACTTTATAAACAATAACAAATATTAAAAATTTTTTTTTTGTTTTTTTTTTTTTTTTTTAAGAAATAACCACTAAAGTATTATCTCAAAATAATACTATCTTCCTTCTTTTAATCACAGGATTTATGCATAGAAATTTTTGCCATAAAAATAGCATAAAATCAACTGTCATAAACAGCTTCGCTTTGTACATCCACAACCCGTGTCGTATGTAGCATATGTATATATATATATACATAAATATGTATATAAAATTCATGCATAAATATCAGTGCGAGTATTGTAAAATGTTTATGGCGATAGCACGCTAAGATTTGCACCATAAACATTAACCCACTTAAAGCAAATGCAATCACTGCTATTTGTGTCGGCTTTAGAATATGAATGGAAGAAGAGAATAGAAGAAGGGAAATAACTCTTAAACGAAGACAACAGTCAATGTGTTTATGCAAATATACGTAAATATTTATATGAATATGTACATCTTCGTTTTATATACACAGAAATACACTTAATAACCATCATAAATTTTACAGACCTGCATCCACATACCATTATCCACCCATACCGTCACTATATAGGTATTACCGTCTAAGTTTCATTGACTTAAACAGTCATTTCTTTTTTGTTTTATTTGTCCAGCCACTTAGATTGAAAGCATATTAATGTTGACATTTCGTTTGGAACACCCGCATAAATGCGCATTGAACGCTACAAGGCAATTAGATTCTTCGTTCCTTTAGCTAGCCAAGCTTTAAAAAGCAATCCGATTGATTTTCAAAAATCGAGTTGGGAAAAAGGAAACGCATTCATTTAAGATCACGCCCACAATAGCTTACCTATGAGATATAGCATATTTATATTATGTCTATGTAAAAACGACTTTAAATCCTAAGGCTTTGACAAACCCCAAGAGCATTTCTTTATATATATTTCTTTATATATATATATATATATATATATATATATGTATGCACATATATATAATACATTCACATAAATGTTAAGCATCATGTTTATTAAATAGAGACATGTTACAAAATCTCTTTATTTCTTTCCTTTTCTTTAGCAAAATAAAGCAAAAATATCTCAATGTGGGTGCCATCTGCATGATTGTGTTTACGCAACTTCCCTGGAAAAATGTAGAAATTGAAAATAATCACATTCAGCTTTTATAGGTTTTCTCAATACTCGCACGTTCATACACACTTATACAGCCATATATATATATATATATATACGCATACACATAAACACACAAACAAATGCCACATCGGTAATGTGTAAGGATTTTATGGATTTAGAAGTGCATAGTACTATAGGTAGAGACTAAAAAAAAAAAAAATAAAAAAAATAAAAAAATCTAACAAAGCTTTATTCGTCTTAAGGCATACCTTGAATGCCTTACCTTGCTACCTTAATAATCGTAAAGTTTCTTTGGTTTTGTTTTTTGCTCGTTTTTCATAGAAGTGTCATTAGTTGTTCAAACCAATTTCCACATCAAAATATCCAGTAGCTCTAGCCGTAGCATCCTTAGATGAATGTATGTGATACTTTGTATATCAAGACTTTTTTTATGCAAATTCTCAATTCAAATGTTAAAGAATCCTTAAAACCTCTAGCTTCAATAATTTCATATTTCTAATGTTGAATATCGGTTAAAATGCGAAAAATGCGAAAAATTCACAAAAAAAACAAACCAATGGTAGTGTAAAGGATCTGCTTTTGCATTTCAGGAAAAAGCAAAAGGGCAAATTTGCTGAATATGATAATATTAATAAAGATCAGTTTCCTCAATAAGGCTGAAAAGTGATTGCCATCCATTTTAAAAGTTGATCTGATAATTAGTAGTTAAGAAGTTTTAACCATAGATGCCAGTGTTGACGGGAATATCCAAATTGATTCAAAATCGTTTGGAGACTTAAAAAAAAATTAGGAAGATGGCATTGTTTACGGACATGACTGGCCCATGCAAACTAAATAACAAATCGATGGCATTATATCTTCATTCTGGCATCTGATAAATAAAAAGTTTAATATGAATTCGCCCCCAACAACAATAGATCGCAATGATAAAATTTGCAATTGCTTCTGAATGTCAGTCGGCAAACTTTTCGGACTTTTTCTTTTTTTTTACAACATACACACATGTTTGTGCCAAATACAGGCAATATTTTTCAGACTAATATCTTTGCAACATAATCTTATTTATAACTAAATAAAAAGTCTTTTGTAACGAGATTTTTTTTATTGTTTTCTTCTTTTTTCTTTTTTTTTTTATCCTTTAATTTCAATATAATACGAATTTTAACTTGTCGACTTAATTTGCGAAAGTCATCTGAGAGTATGTGCAGTACAAGAATCCATCCGATATAATCGTATACGTGACTTGCGAAAATTGTGATTGCTACGAACAAGATAACGTAATTAATATACCGAGAAAAGTCAGTTGTTAAGTGCAAAACAGAATTAAAGACTAACACTCACACACTCAACCTTCTTGCCAACGTCTTAGAAACCAAAATACAAATTGACAATTTCAATTTATATGAATTTAGGGGGACGTACGTGTGTATAACAATATTTACGACCGAAGCTTATAGTGTGGCAGCAGAACATAAAAGAAAATCTTTATAAAACCGGTCAATATGTTACTTTTGACAAGAAGCTGTTGGATAATAAAATGAAGAGACAAACAAAAAGCAAATACAACAAACACGATAATAATGAAAAAGTTTCCTACCCAACTATCTATGCGGCACAGATGTGCTATCAAGCCATTGTTACTATTGTTGCTGTTGCTATCGATCACCTTTGTGGCTTCGCAACCTTCGTAATTGAAGTGAAATTTGAATTTTCTTTCTTTCCTTCCCAAGCAGCCAAGAAGCTAATGGGACTTTTTAATGGGACAACCCATAACGAATCAATCATGAAACACTATGAATTTTCAATTTATATGCAACTTTCCTAATTTTTTTCTTTTTTTTGTTCTTGTTGTTAATAAAATATAATAAATAAAAATAAGTTAAATAGCTTGTTATGAAATAAAATAATTAAGGATTTAATTGATTAAGTCCGAAGAATGCTGCAAAAAACTTTCCTCTCTTAGTTGTAGTTTATGTTTCCATTTCTTTTCGGACGCGGCCATGTACAGTCAATCATGTACTTAATGTTGTTTACATTTAAAATTTTTTTTTTCTTTTTTAGAAAACTAATTTCAAACCCATGGGTGAGAAAAATCTTGGGAAATAGATTTGCTCGCCAAAGTTTCCGACGCAAACTTATGGTTTGACAATCGCTTAAACGAGTTAATGGGAGTTTTTGATGAAAATGAGTAAAATTGAATATGCAAATGTCAAGCCATATATATGTCTGCATAAATTAAAGATGCATTGCACGCTGTGTACGCAGGAACTATGCGCTATCAATTACCGCGCGATGAAATTGAAGAACATCGCCACATGGTGCTAAACGACCGTCGTAAGCATCGTAAAGGCAAAGAGAGACGAACAAATAGTAGAAACTATGAACATGTCCAAAGAACGTGTTATGATCGCACGTTAGATGCTGCGTTCGCAGACAGAAGAACACACTCAATGCGTTTAGAAATCAATGACTATAATGGCAAATATGGATTAATGGGATTTGCAGCCTTAGCGACCATATTCTCCATATTCTCCAGATATAGCCTCTGACGGTTGTTATTTGTCGATAAATCTTGAAGACGTGCCCCGAAGGAAAAGCTTAAGATCGAATGATGACCTCATTTCAAAACATACCAACTGATAATATCAATCTTCAGGGAGATGACGTCGATAAATAAAATCTTAGTTAGGTCGGAAACATTTCACTGTGTTCTCCACTAGGTTTATATGACATTTTTCAAAAGGTAATTAATTCACAAAAATTATATAATCGCTTCACAACAACTTGAAACACACACATTGGGGAATAATTAAAAAGCGAACGATTCCAGAAACTAATTTTCATTTTGATTGTAATTAGTTAAGCTAATTAAGTTTGTTTTTTTTTTTTGTTGTTTGTTTTCACTTAAAGAAAATCATTAGACTTCGGGAATGATTCCGAAAATTAGTAAAGCGATTCTTCTTTTCCATCTATAATCCTTTTCTCATATTACAAGATTATGGAAAAGGTGTTCATAACCCTACTTTTTCATCTCATATCACAAGATTACGACAAAGTTATAGGCAGACAGACTTACATAATTTATATAGGGTTCTTGAGCATATCTATCTATTTTCTATAATTTTTGTGCCTTGTTTTGCATTCGATGTTGTTTTCAATTTCGATGAAAACTCATTGCGTAATTTAAGAGATGGACGTATATTTTTTGATCCACCTAAGAAATCAGATTTATAAATGAGCACCATTAGCGACGGGAAGACTACAAAGAGCTAGGGATCTGGTTTATTTTAAACCCGTCAATAGACAGCGAGCCTCGCGACGAGGGTGTGCAGCCTCACGTCTATACACTGGATGGTACTTGAAAAAGTTTTGTTGTGATCGAAGGAACCGATTTGTTAAAGCTTAACTTCAGAACATAAAAACGCTATATTAACAGGGATCTGTTCGACAATCATCAATGTTATTAACGAACTTTTAAACATGGAATAACATGGAGTAAGTCGTCGTTCTGCCACAAAATGCTTTCATTCGAAAGGTCTGACATCATCATTCAATAGCAAAGCCATGCCATGTTCGATTTGTATTTAAATGAGGCTTTACAAACTATCGCGACATAGATCGCAGTAATTGATCGGATGAGATCGCGACACCAGAAATTGTGAAGAAAATCGTCAAAAGGGCATTCGATGATCTTTGACTATAAGGGCGCAAGCTTTCAGGCCATGCGGCAAATTCAAAAAGTCTTATCCACCGAATGTTGTCTGAAACTTTGCCCATGAAAAAGCTGTTCAGAAAGCGCGTACACAATTTAATCACACTAGCAGTGAACAATATTTTGTGATATTTCACAACAACACGTTTTGCATCGACACGTAACCTTAGAGGAAACCGCTACTTCACTACTTCTTACGTGACCGAACTTAATCTCTCGCAATTGCTATAATACTGTTAGTATTCTTAGTCTAAAATTGTAGTCCATCGCTATTTCCCTTAAATTCTGTTTACGTCATTTATCTTACGTCATATCAATCTATTGTTTTTCTTTCTTTCTTGTTACTCTGAACGTTAAGGCAATTAAAAATTGTATCAAAAATCTTATAAGTGGTTTTAAATCCAGAAATTTAAAATAGGGTTTTGGAGCTCAAATCGACCTTTAAATGCTGAACACTCACCATCTCCAGAATATCGCATTAAAATCTTTGCTTTTTTCGTGTCCTCATGAGGTTAAATATAAATACATCGCGATGAATCGATGTTTTAGATCATTTCGACGCCACCCTACTCTAATCAAAAAATAATATTAATTTTTCAATTTTTCATCTCTTTTAAAAGCTTCTTTTTGGGTTGGTAATGCAAGCTTTGGCATCTATGCAGAACTTAGAATCTAGAATACGTGCAGAGTTACGCGAGTTTTTGTAAATGTTTCTCGATTATTCTAAATCGATTTCTGAATTTGTTAAGCAAACAATTCGTATTAAATTTTGTTTGCGAAATGAATATTCTATCGCGAACAATTTGAAGAAACTAGAAAGAAGGTCTTTGGAGATGACTCTATGTCGCAATAAAAACCGTTTACAAGTGATGGATAGGCTTCGATGAACATCGTGAATGAGTTCACGACGAATAGCGCGCCAGACTATCATGAACATCTACCGACGAAAGCTGCATCAAAGACCGTCACCAACCGATGCTCGAAAACCGACGATTAACAATTAGAGATCTTGCTCACGGATCAATCAAAAATAGTTGAAAAGAAATTGAAGGCCTGAAAAGCGTCAAAACTCGATTGATTTCAAAAACATTCATTATTTTTTTGCATCTTGGGAAACGAACGTCGCGATGGAATCATCAAACAACGATTTCCAATGATCAGGACATCATTTGCCTGATTTAGAACGTTTAGCTCGATTAAGCTAATCAATAAAAGCGAATCGAAGAAAAGAAATAAATATGGAAAAGACTTGGCTGACTATTTCGAGGATTAGAAAGGACGTTCACATAAGCGCATTGTCTGTGGCTGGGAGAACAAAAAAAGCTTTCTTTTCATTTTATAAACAAATTTCTCATATTTTTTTGATCACATTTTACATATAATATAATGTAAAGCGAGCAAATACTTTAAATCGAGTATATTTTCTCGGCAATTCAATTTCAATTGCAAAAGCAAAAAGCAAAAAGAAAAAGAAAAAAAAAAAAAATAGTAAAGGAAAGATTATAATATATTTCCTGACATGTACTAGCCGCTGCTTGCGTTTAGCTTTTAAGAGTGAGGTTCAATCTGAGTTGTTTTGGAAACTGCTTTCATAATTTAGTCCTTTTGTGGAGTGTTTTAATTCCATTTTCTCTTCTTTGATTTATGGGAAACTTGTTACATGTGCAGCTAAATTAAAACGTCATAAAAATAATTCTCTCATCTCATCGTCATAGTTAAACGGTTGAACGGCTCACCACCGACTGAATCTATTAGGAGTGTCCCTACGCGGGACGATACCGAAACTTAATTCATATTATGTAAGTGAGTGTTTTTAACATACACGTCTCCACAAGCAACATCCATTAATAGCCAGTGAGCAGAAAAGAAAACTGTTAACGTAAAACGAAGTGTAGCGACGTATAACAACAATAACTATACGTATGCACATCGCATGAGTACAGACGCATCCTTAAAGGAATTTTTTCTTTTCCTTATTGCTATTATTATTAAAACTAAAAGAACAGAATATATATATATATATATATATATATACATATTTCTTTAGACATCGAAACGCATATAGAACAGACATATACCGGGTATGTTGTTATATGTCCCTTACAGGAAATATATAAGACTTAAGCTTTTATAATAAAGTCTCAGCATGCATGTAGACCTATATATATACATATACATATACATATACATATATATATATATATATCTACGTACATACGTACACATATGAAAATGGGTGCATTTGCACACAAGTTGCAAGTACGTAACTTATGTGTGTATAGGCATGATATGAGCAGACAGATACCAGGTGGAGAGTGCATAAATACACTGACATACACACGAACAATGTACTATGCTTGTCATCACCATGTAAAATATGTATGAATTAATATTTGCTATTTAAGCCGGTTGAGTAGCTACCGAAAGCTACTGATAATAAGTGTGTGTGTGTGTGTGTGTGTGTGTGTGTGT
>KK502443.1:696620-744261 GCA_000688735.1 Glossina austeni
ACACATACATACCCACATACACACATACATACCCACACACGCACACACATATATACACACACATACACACACATACAATACAATAATGCTCACACTTGCTCGCACGTTAACTATTCGTTCGCGCACACAAGCACACGCTTAATTATGGCCATTTGACAAATAATGTCGTTGTATGGCAAACGCAAATTTTGTTTGAGGTCGTACGACTATGATATGCATTTTTCTCTCATTTTTTTTTTTTTTTTTTTTGTTCTTTTTTGTCCAGATTTCTGCATTTAAACCTCCAAAAATCAGGCAGTCGTATGTATTCTGCGGTGTTTCGTATGTTCGTGTGCCTAAACGTTAGGGTTTTCATTTACAAAAAATCAACCGGTTCGAAATGGTTTCATAGCAAGTCCAAAAACTCAAAACCATACTTTATTGCTTACGATGTCATTTTGAAAAGAAATCCTTTTCATTTCATTTATTCTAATTACATTAACGCATATACTATGTCACCTCAAACTTCAATAACACCTTTAATCTGAGCAAAAAAAAAAAAAACACGAAAAAAAACACGAAAAAAAAAATGAGCGTTTACTTGAATAGTTTTGATATCATTTAAATAATATGACAAATGTTTTGCTAAACTAAGCGGCTTTTACGATATTCTTTACAATATTTTCACTAACGATCGTCGATTCATTAAGGCTAACAACCGTAAGCCCTATTTGCAAAAACCTCATGCTTACTAATGTGCCAAACCACTAAGCCCACTAAACATTCAATGAACCCCATTTGCCAAAGTATGTATTTAAGTAAATAACTATATATACGAGTGAGTATATGCGCTCGTGTGTATGCGTGTGTGCATAAATATTGGCAAAACTTTTTCAAAATAAAAAAAAAAAGAAAGCAGTAAAATAAAGGAAAAACGCATACAATTATCGTTTTGCAACAGTTTAAGCGCATTGTAGGTTTTTGCGTGAAACCTTTACTTCACACACTATTCTCCGTGCACCGGCGTCCACCTTTCAGCTGCCACCTTTTCATGCAAATTGCTTTTGTGTGGTCAACTCCTGCATTACATTGAAATGCAAATATTGTGTATTATGCTTGTGCATATGTGTGTGCATATGTATGCATTAGTATTCACATGAAAAGAAAATTTGCATATGAAAATTTTTACAAAATTTTATTCAAATATTATTTACTTTATCAAGCAGCTCTTGGGTAAAAAGTCATAAAACTTGCATACATTTTGTTGGGGCACACAACACACAGCACACACACAGCACACACACAGCACACATACAGCACATACATACATAAATACATACATATATACATATATACATACATATATACATACGGTTACCCACGACCATACCGATACGATTAAGCGGTCACTGCAAGGATATCCGAATCGGGCCGTGATTCATGCTAAACATTAAACGAATGCGATTATTGTGGTTTAAAAGAAAATAAATTGCAGAACTCTTTGGAGATTAGTCGATTTGTTTCATAACAAAATACTCCAACCAAATTATCACTTTCCCTTAATGCTAAGAAATTGAATAGAAAAGAAAATTACAGATAATCTGCCAGTGCAGAAGTGCTGAAGTACTGACCATCAACAACATGTAAGAACAACAAATGATTAGGAAATTTGAGAGAAGAAATAAAATAATATTAAGCTTAAGTTAAATCTGTTGATAGCCATATTTGGTCATTGCACTTTTTTTTTTAACAATTGTGAAACACTCGCAACAATGCCTCACACATACCATAATCTCATATATATCATATATACTTTTGATCAACCTAAATAGGTGAACTCATGTACCAACTGCTGGTCTTTTTCCTTAAAAAAAAGTAAATGAAATTAAAAAATCGAATAAATCGGTATGTGAACCCTTTCAAACGTGACAAAAGCAAAAAAAAAAAAANAAAAGTGTCCATGCCTGAGCTCGAATCTTTCATACGCACCGCCTTTATATTGAAATGGAATAGAAGATAGAAGAAATACTTATTGCTGCAGGACGTAAGTAATGAGCAAAACATAGTTTTTTTTTTTTTGGCCGCAAACGTATTCCTATTTTACGCAGTATTGTGGGCGTGTCTTTTGGCGAATTTAATTCATTTTCCAACACTAGTCTGCGTGCATCAACTTCCGTTGGTTTTGCCAAATTTTGGGGGAGATGTTTACCACAGGCATTACACAAAGAGGCAGACGGGCAGACGGACATGCTTAAAGCGATTCAAAATTTAATGCTGGATATTTACTTTATAGGATCGCCGAAGCTTTCTTCGTTTCGACCAAATGAATATACACCTCTTCCTTGAGTAGTGAGTAGTGGGCACAAAAGGAAGAAGAAAACCATACTTTTTACCTTTTTTTTTTTGCAAAAAGAATCTTCAAATTTTTGTAGCTTTAACTTGGAATTTTAAATAATAATTTAAAGTTTTTCTTATTCATGTTTCTCGCTTAAACACTAAACTCACCTAAATGGAAGCAAAATTCGCTCATAATTATCAAAAAATAAACTCGATTATATTAACATGGCGTTTAGTTCAGGCAATCATCGGCAATATGATAATAATCGAGACATAAAAACATGCTTGCACTCATATATCATAACGCATAACTCTTCTTCTTCTTCTTGATAAAGTAATGTCTGTAAGTATACACATACATATATGTACATATATATATATATATATATATATAGAATTAATCCGAATAAAAGTTTTCTTAGCACCTATCGCTAAAACGCAGGCTGTACAAGACTCCGTCGGTTGATAACTAAAATTCATTCTATTTGCTTAATGTGTTTTACCTATCAACCGGCGATTTCGTATTGCGTTTTTTTTTTTTTTTTCGTCGAATAATTATCGATATGATTATGAAAGTGCGTTACAATTATTGCGACAACCCAATAGATATTTTCGATTACTAACTAACATTAGCGTTAGGCGGAGAGTCTCTTGACGAATGGTTAACTTACTTACTTACTTACTGTAATTAAGTGCAAAACATTTTTCATAAGAAGAAGAATTTAAAAATGCGATATTGTTACATTTCCTTTTTCTATTTATTAAAGGAATTCGTTTAATTGAATTACTTTCGACTAACTCATGCAATATACTCAGGCATTCGTTCGTCTGGCCAGCGATTTCATCAATTGACTTAGTCGATCTGATGTCCTCCAATCAGTGTAAATTCTCGAAAACGTATTGCAATGAAATACAAACGTAATAATAAATTTATATATATTTATATATATATATTTATATATATATATATATATATATATATATATATATATATTAAATGTATTGTTAGAATAAAATGATTTAATTTGCCACAAAACAGAACAAACTCATCGCTTCTCATTGATAATCATTGCTCTCTGGTTATATTAAGCCATGTAATCGCATGCCATTTTTATATTTTCAAAATTTATTTGACAATTAAATGGTAAAATAAACAAATAACTGACATTTACATATTGCAAGCATATTTACATAGATTTTTACATGCATGTCTATAATTCACGTAATTTTAACATAAAACAAATCAAGCAAAATTGTTATTGATAATATTATAGTGAAAGCATTTTTAATTTATACCCTATTTTTCAGGGCAGAAAAAACCAAAAAAAAATTATAATAATAATAACATACAAATAACATAAAACACAATAATTCTCTAGTGTTAAGAGTACAATAAATTGACATAATAACGCAGTTACTGGGCCATTTTTCAGTTCCCGTTCAACAAAATGCTCTTGAAACGGACGCGTGTTTGTGCATTTATGGCAGTTCGTGCATTTAAATGAAAAGATTTGCCTGATTAATTAAATAAACCAGCCGTATAACACACACATTTTAAAGTAAATATAATTACAGTATATATAATTGAATAATTCAGTAAATAATTGCCATAACAGCCATACTTAATCTTTTTCACTTGAAAGCCCGCAATCAGACTTGAGAATATTTATTTATAAATTTTTCCTAAGAGCGGATCCATCGGTAAGTAAATAAGCAAAATTATCGTTTTTATTGTGAAGTCAATCCACGAATCGTTCACACTTCGGACACTTTTGCAGCATGTTGTAATTGGTGGGTGGTCTTGGGTTTATATTCATCATCGATCTTCATTTCTTTGAGGATAGGGATAGGGACGATCGCCTTTAGCGGAGAGGAGAATAGAACGGGACACCGTGCCATACAATATTGCAAATAATCGATTTTTTATAATGGCTTAGATAATGGAATAATTTCAAGAAAGTCCGACTTCAAAACTTTGGGAGTCCTTTTGTAAAGCTATTTGAAAGCTATTGAACGTACTACTGATGAAATTGAGCCAGATTTACGGAAGACAATCCTTAGAAATTGGCCTGATCAAGTTCCTTCCTGTAAGACGATTCAGTTACATCCAATATACTTCAAAATCCTCGAGTGTTTTGAAAAGTTGTTCAAGTTGTTCGCAGATTAGCGCAATGACTTTGATAATAGAACAACATGCAAATGCATTTTTTTATTTTAAGTTTCATGGGACACGGCTTAAAAGTCAGTTTTTTTTTTTTTTACAATTTCATATGCACCCTACATTACAACTGATTTCTATCGGACGAAACCGAAACAGATCAAACACAATGTGCGTACCCTATAAAATATTTCTGGCGCAAGAGACAGGTGGCTGTCGATAGACAGATTTCGCCTTTGTCGAATGTCCGCTCTAGACGAATGATTTTGTAATTCTACAATATATGGGATAATGCTTTTGCGCCTTAATATATATTCCTTGACCATATTCCTAATTGAAAAATTTTTTGCAAAAAGACCGTAAATCTCAAAACGTATTTATCAACAATTGGGGGTACTTCCAGATGTAAAGCATTGTGACACATTCGTGACTAATACAAGATTATGTGGTTTTTTTTAAATTTCTTTGGAACGGCCAAGCAATCATCACCAAGAGCGAGTTTTTATTTACATAAATTCCGTGCATTTTGAGTTCGTAAAGTGTTAATAGCATTCAAAGAAAATAGATACCGGCTAGCAGAAGACAGAAGTTAACGCAGACGACTGTATGTGCTATAAATAAAACAAACGTTTTAGAATATCGTATATCGTTTCCGTTAATGATGATGACAATGGTATTAATGCAGTCGAAACAGCTATCCGCTGATGCATCTGAGGTATGCACAACTTTACTTTCACGTAATCACGTAATGACGGACACACCGATTGTAAGGCTCACAGTCATATCGTAAGAGAATACGATATTCTGACAAAATTCGTTAATGGGAATTGAAAGTCACTTAAGAGTTCATGCGCCGAAGCTAAGCGATATGATCTCTTGTTTATATATAGTGATCATGTAAAAGCTGGAAAGGTATGGCCTCATCCTAGTGCACGGTCGATTCGAATGAAAAACAAATTCTTTGGCCTGCACTTTAACAACATCTGCCACACGATGAAGTAGACGTAAATGGTAAAATCACTTATCTATTGCCCTTACAACGAAAATAACAATTTAAAGGGCGTCTCTATAGAAACAGTTAAATATCAATTATTTATGTCATAATTAACTCAAACGTGATTAATTATATCCAGTTTATGTTGTCTATACAATTTCATATCACTTTTTCTCTTTTTCTCTGTTCGGACTGTTGCCCTCTTAGCTTATTGTACTAGTATATCTGTATAGTATCTGCTATGATGCTTTCACGAAAGAATCAAAACAAAAGCTTAAAGAATAATTCACATGACTCTCGCACACAAGACATAAAAGATGCATAATGCAACGTAATAATAGGTTTGAAAAGTTGGTTAATTAAGTTTTGTTAAAATTTACAATATTTACGATTTATTTCATAGATCATCACTAAGAAGAAAATAGAAAATTAATTTTATTAATCTCTTAAGAGCTTACATTGTTGTTGTTTCTTTTTATTGTAACAAAAGTCGGATTTTGCTCAAACGAGTAACACTTAAACAATTTTCTATAAAATGTTCATTAATAATAAATTCAGAAAAATTTCCCATAATTAAGATTAACTTTGACTGCGATTGTATGCGAACAAGTTCTGCGTTTAATTAAAATAATTGTTGTTGCTTGATCAAACTGTTTAAGATGGTTGAATGGGAGGTGAGTGGGGAATGAAGGGAACACATGCATATTAAAGGAATTGTCGTCTTTTACTTTCCACATACGTGCCCTAACATCAAATGAATGCACATAACAGGTTGTGCATAAAACTTATAATAGATACTTGAACGATAAACATTAGATTTGATTACAGCAGTAATGTGACAGTAACGCAGCTTAACCGATTAGACAAAAACGATATATATATGCATTTGATAATAATATATATATATGTATATATATATATATATATATATATATAATTCAATAATATGAGAAAATCTTAGTCCGTCCGTCCTTTCGGAAGCAAAATTTATATAGAAAAAGCTTTATAATCGCTTGACATCGTATCAAACGTAATTTGTCTTTAATTTATTCATAAACAAACAAAAGTAAATCGATTTTATTTATTGGAAAATCATCAACGTCCCATTTTATAGGTTGTTCCGGAACGTCTAACGTGTAAACTTTTCATTACATCCCAATAAGAATTCGTATTTATTTGCGCAACTCTTGACAATGTTCAAATTTAGATATTTAAAAATACTTGCACACACGAACTGCGTGCGTCTACATACAATGTTCTATTCTGTATGCAGGCGTATCGCGCATAATACGATACTTTTCAAACACGATTCCGATACAACACATTGCACACAACATTGGCAAATGTTATAACACGATTTTAATATAATACTTATGTAACACGTAAAAGGTCTTAAAATAGATTCACTTTTTATTATATCGATCGATTCAGAAATTTCCTGTCTACCTGTCCGCGTTCATGTGAAATCTGTCCACGTAAGCTTGTGTTCGATTTTACAGGTCGCAATTTTTCGAGATATTTTGATGAAATTTGGTACACTGACATGTTTGGAAGGGGCCACCCCCACTACGCCACACTCTATTTTGAAAAGTAGTTATATGATTAACTGTAGAGTGGTGTAGGGTATTTTATGATAAGTAGCCGGCCCCCTGTAGTCTTTTTACTTATTCACTTATACGTGTCTTTGGCACGATAAATTAAACTATCATAAAATTTCATTCCTTATGACTTGGCGTCGATTCAATACAATGCATAGTGTCTTGGTTAATATTATTATATATCTAAGTTTAAGTTTAAATTATATTATTCTGTATTATACCTTTGTTTGAATAAATAAATAAAACAGTTCCGTATAGTGCGGTCTCGTTGTTACACAGGATACGCTGGTATATACACACAAATACATATATATATATATAGATAAATATATATACATATATATATATATACATATTTATATAAATATACATATATATATATATACATATTTATATATATAATACATATATATATATATATATATATATATATATGATATTTTTTTTCAATAATTCGTTGATATTAGCTCAGTTTTACTCATTTTGTTTTCACGTTGTTCGTCGTGTAAAAGTTTTTCAAGGTATTTGTGTGATTTTTCCATAGTATTTATTATTATTACTATTATTACTCTATAGAGCTATATATGTATATACGGCTACAAAAAATATATTCACTTGAAACGAATCTTGGTTACCTTTTCTGTACATCTGGTGATCTGTTGTTGGAAAGCTTACTGTCGCAATAATGGAAAAACAAAGCGACATTGTCTGCCCACAACTTCGTCGTGCATTAGATTACAAGTCGTATTCATTCAAAATTTAACGCAACAATATTGATTTTTTATGAGTGGGTTAAGAGCGTTCAAGAGACTCAAAACCTAACTCAGACGCTATAGAACTGTCATGGCTTGTCATGGTTTTTGTACCCTAAACTACTTGTGGTACAAGGGTATACTGAGTGTGGACGGGTGTATATGCGCAACACCCAGGAAGACTTGCTAGAAGACCATCCTTTAATCCGAATTTTCCGCGACATTTTCTTAATCTTTCCCTCAATCGTATAGTTTTTAAACTGTTCGACTATACGTCACAATCGAATTACTGAAATTAATATACTCACCATCCGGTGCTAGATGTAAGGGAAAAAAGTTTCTACTTGGCGTAACCAGGTTACTACCAATTAGGTCAATTGATTGAAATTGGCACCTGTTACCACACACATTAAATGAATTTTCAAAGTTTTGCGAAAGTTTACGAAACTTGGGAAAATACTTTAAACTTACATCAAATAGTGAAGCATTAAATATGTAACAAAAATGTGCAAATAATATACGCTTTATATTTAATAGTAGACCAGAAGACACCTAAAAATAGAAGAATCAATCCAATTGTAGCATTTTCCCTTTATCTCCTGTAACTCTTGTTTCGACAATCGCGACTAGGATTTAAAATTTGCTACTTCTTAATAAAAGTAAGTTGTCTATATATATATATACATATCGATATCGCCATTCAAATGATTTGAAAAACATTTAAAGGAGACCCCGCCTCACGCTAAATACTGGTAATTTAATATATTGTTTTAGAAGTGTGGCCATGGCATAGCGGCATGGATGGCGTGGTCTCCTATAGACATCATGGGCCGGAGGGGACCATGTCCAGGGTAGGTAGGGTAGAGAATTGGCCCGGGCTGAAAATATGTCCGTTCGGTAGGATATGTTTTGTCCGTCCGTGTGCCCGTTTAAGGTTAAGTACATGTTATCCTTTTAGATGTGTGTGACCGTGTGAGGAGACAAAATATGAAACTCGAAAGACAAATTATAAAACCTTCGCCTCCTACATCTCACGAACTAGCTCAGCAAAGGCACGCACATCAGTCTACTCCAGCCTCCGATCCGCACCGGCCTCAGCGGCCCTAAGCAGTGACCCCAAAAATACTAAAGTCCGTTTTCCGAACTTTCGACTCTCGACTTCGAGACAGACATCGCGTTTTTACACAAAAGCATTATAAAATATTCAAGCCTATTTTTTTTTGTTGTTGTTGATGGAAGGAAAACTGTCACTACACGAAATTTAGTCAAGTAAACCTTGAAATATTTTTGTAAATATCTAAAGTATTCTTCTCTAAATGGATGAGGGTACACTAGATTCGCACATCTGAGACTTTTTGCAGTATCTTACCTTGGACAGACCAGCACAGTTTCAAGGCTCCACATATACCAATTGAGAGAATAGAATGAATATGTATATATATGTGTTCCCATTAAGCGTAAGATTGCCAGTCAATTTATCGATGTCCGATCATGTGCCTACTTGTTTATCTGGTTTACGATGTGACACCCACTGTCAAAAGCTGTTCAAAAAAAAGAAAGCTGATACTTGGACTTAAATACCTTCGTCACAGTTCCAGAACACGAACTAAATTAAAACAAAAAGCCATTCCGCCTTTCGCAACCTCACCTAAAATAAACAAAATAATTTTAAGCCACAACTTGTAAATAATAAATTATACCAGACATTAATTCACGAGTCGGTGCAAAATTCTTGGAAGGCCCATCTGAAATATCACCAAGAAGATGGGGCTGATCCAACCGCACCATAATATAGCGAAGGACGTAACAAACATGTTGATTTAAAATTCTTTCTAATATGAGTTAATTCCGATCGTTGGACTATTACTCCCAGATGTAATAAAATATTCTGCGATTCAAGACGTTGCCTTGAAGCGAACATAACTTTTCTTCTTCTAAGGGTTGATGTGCGAATGTAAACTAGGGGATGTATGCACTAAAGTTTAATTTGCTATCCGAAATTTGTGAGACATTGGGCTGTCGTAACAACAGTTATCCGGATAGATGTGCTTAGAGTAATCGAGAAACTTACTTATGGTGTCTTGAGTGTATGTTTCTGAATCCTCCAAACGATACGAACATAACGCAATACAATGTTGATGCTTGATGTTGATGATTAATAGCGAATCAAAAATTTTGTACAAAGTTGTTTAAAGAAGAAGAGTTCATTCAGGTTGTCCTTGCTTAGATTAAAACAAAATGAGAGCAAAGAATAAATGGCTTTTCGAAGGCTTTCTATATATAACGATAGAATAAATAAATTCGATTTACTTACTTTCTAAATATATAAACATAAATAAATTATTAAATATTGTGCTCTAAATTCTAATCGAATATCTTTACCCCCTACTGTTATATTTCATAACAAAAACGTTTTTTATGCGTAACGAATACACGCAATGAAATACCTATGCACATATAAAAATGTTAAAAAATTTGACATCTCTACACATCTAGCATAATAAACTAGCTTTGATTTTTCATAACTGGAGGCAAATTCATTGATTAACCTGCTAAAAAAAAAGGTTCAAAATAAGTTAAAAAAAAAAAAAAAAAAAAAATACAAGCAAAGGAAAACCCAGGAACATTATAGAGCGGACAAGGTCGACAATGAGATACCCTACGCCACTTCGTCTAATACAGTTATTCATTCGCTTTGATGATAATACATTCAAAGGCAAACATGCAAAGGCATACGATTCCACGATTTCAGTTCTCCTAGGAACGGTTATATGAGAGAGGGTTCAAAAAATTGCCGCATCGAACAAAATTTTTCGTACTAATTTAAGACTGTCCAAGTGCCATTACAGAACGAGTTCTGTCGTGAAATTTTGAAAATTGCAATGTTTTTAATTACAATGACAAGATTTCAAAATAGGATGTTAGATGGGGAGTAGACGAAAAAATGGACCAATCCTTTGCATTTTCAATAGCTTTCGTCCTTGGGTTAATACACGTCAGCGCATCAAGTTTTATAAAAAATTCTCAGAAATTGCGAACTGTAGCGTAAACACAAATTTACATCAACGGACATAAGACGGACACACAGACAGACAGACAGATTTCGGTGAAATAAAAGTTAGATCTATTTTAAGCTCTACTGCGTGTTACATACGTACCCACAAACTTAATGTACCACATATGAAAAGTGGTGAAAAAAATACTGTAGGCACTCATGCAATTAAGTTAGTAAGAAAATTGTGTTCGGCTTAAGAAGAACTTTAAACACCAACCAAAAGGGGGGGACTTATGCAGTGTTAGCTGATTGTAAATACGTATCTGAACGAATCAATGAAGACATTTTGCCCATAGAATTTTGGCCATTTCGGTCAAATAACTACATCTTATTAAGAAAAAATAAAACAAGTTTTGGAATTTTTACTTTTGCTCTTGAGTTCTTCTTCTCGAATATTCTTAATAAGACATAGATAGACAGACATGGACTAACGGACGAACATGCATTACACTTATCAAGATCATCTTGAGTTTATGCCCGAGATCTCAAAGATATGGTTACAAGCGGAATAAGCAAATAATCGTATGTCCATGTTTTGTTAGCAAGCATAAAAAGGGCGAAAAAGGGCGAACAAGAAAGAAAAAATCAACTTTCGTCCAAAAAAGAGCAAAACGTTTTCAAGTATGCTCACTATGTATGTAATAGGCTTTCAAAGTAAACTTTATAAAATAAACAATCTTTGACTCAAAGCAAAATGGTGAAAAAAAAAATAAGAAAATATGTGACCTGCTTCGACACATACAGCATATAATAACATTTAATATGACCAAAGGCAATCTGTTGAATGCGATAATAAACAAATTTGCGGCGAACAAAGTTAACCTCAAATCAAACAAAGTGAATAGAAAGGTCAAAAAAAACGTAGCAGAAAGTCAACGATATACACTTTATATTAAAGTTAAGAAGAAGAGAAAAAAAGTCAGATACGCAAGTTGTACGCAAGGACAACCCCAAACATTTCAAATAAATTTTTCTGTAAATTAAGTTATTTACGTAAATAACAATTTCTCAAAGAGCTATACATAAACAGCTTTTATGAAAATACACTTAACGAAGGGACGTTTATAATGTGTATGGTAAGTTGGGTGCGTTCGGCAAATGAATAAATCAAAAATTATACGTTTCAAAGAATTTTAAAGAAATTTAAGTAAGACCCTCTTTACACTTTACAAGAGAGTGCTTTAATTCCAATGATTTTTTGATAAACATTTCGAGAAAATGGAAAGAATTGCAAATGAAACGTTTGAAATAGTGTCCATCTTTCTGACAATTTACGAATTATGCAACGAAGAAACCCATGGTCTCGATTCATTATGATTTCATTATGAAAATGAAAGCGCTGTAAAAGCAAATCGGGAGTCATAAATTAACACAAATAATAATCCGTTTAGTACAGCAGATGGTTCAGTTCACGCATTCCACTTCAGTGCTTCGAACTTTTATTTAACGAGTTTTGAATTTGTTGGGACGGACGAGATTACAATGAAAATTTATTTACCCGTTCATCGTCATATTGGGGCCCTCAGCTTAATAGCATTACCTATGGCGCATGAGTCGGAAATTAAAGAACACTCAACTCTATGAGTCTTTCACACCGACCGAAAGACCGACGGGATAGCAAAAGTGCCTTTGGAGCAAAGTAAAGCCACCGATTCTGAATGATGCACAACGACAAGTCTTTGATGAAATACGGTAAACAGACGAACAGATTATTGTTTATCATGACAACGCGAGCTTGTAAACAAATCTTTTTTAACGATCGACCCAATACCCGAAAAATCAAATTAACAGATCGTCCGCGGCATCGAATGACTTCTTGTTGTAACCGAATGTGAAGACCAATTGGCATGACTAGCGATTTTCATCGCTGATACGGTAATACATTCTGAAAGGACGGTTCGAAGGTCTCTCAAGCGGAATGGAAAAAATGCTATGACAAGTGATTCGAACGTATGCAAAAGCGTATCGGTCTAAAAAGAGAATCGTTTGAAAACCAATAGTGCCAACTATTGATGTCAAAACTATTGTTTTCTCATTACTACGCTCAAAATATAAATAGTAAGAGAGTGTTCTGGTCATGAAACAAAAGTTATGGCTACTAGCGACAAGCCTTTACAAAGCTTTGTTTGTGTGCTGGTTAAATTCGTATTTACCTTTGAGCTCCTGGATTTTTAAGAAAACGAAAACTAGTTTTCAATAGAGCTTTTTTTGCTATTTCACTGTTCCTCAAATCAAGCCAATCTTTTCTTCTATTCTAATATTAATTTTTTTTTATTTATTTTTTTTTTTTTTTATGTTTATTATTTATGTAATAATAATTTAATTTTATTATATGTAATTTTTTTAAAACTAATCACTTGAACCACTTGATATACTCACACATACATACTTTAATAATGCAGAGAACAGTTGTTTCTACTCCATCTCTATGAGAGAATTTTTAACGAACGCACAACTTCTCTATTAATTGCTTGCTCTTTCTAAAAACAAAAAACGAGTGAATGTATTAAACGGTATAACAAAAATTACATTTTCTGCAAATGTAATTAATATTGTTATGCGTTCTATTAACACCTGTTTCTTTTCATTTAAACATTGAATCGCTTAAACGCATTCTTCAGCATAATTGAAATGATTGCAAGTGTCTTTAAGCCATTCCCGCAACCATACACCCACTCGCGAACGTTGGGAAAAGGCGAGGAGCAAGTTAACGATTGATTTCATGTAGATAAAGAACCAGCAAGCAAGCCTCTTATCTTCTTTGGCTTTTGGTCATTGCTTCGCTTTTTATACTCATTTTGTCAAAACGTTTGCAACGCCCAGAAGGAAACGTCAGAAAGCGCACAAAGCAATGAATACTCTTGACGATAATGATGATGATGATGATGATGATGATGATGATGATGATGAATGGAGTTCTTGAACCTTGCTTTGAAAATTGAAAATACAAAATATTCTAAAATTGAGTAGGCGTGGTCAATTTTTTTAAGTTCAGATGTAGCACAGAATAGTAGCCCATAGAATATGCGTTCAAATTTTTGCACCGACGTGCAAAAGCTTTCAATGTTTCTGCCAAATTGCAGCCAGGAGAATGTTAACAACAGATATTATACAAGCGGACGGACATGCTTAAATCGATTCAGAATTTGTTCCTTGTCAAGAATATTCCTTGCTTGTGGGGCTTCTGAAGCATTCTTGTAGGCGTTGCAAACGCTCTGACAAAATGAATATACCGCTCATCCTTCGGTTATGAATACGAAAACATATTCCTTAATAAGAATGTTTAGAATGTCATCTATTGTGTAAAACTCATAATTTACTTTACCTTTCTTTTTTTATTTTTTATTTTTTATTTTTATTTATTTTTTTTTTTTTCTTTAATAATCGAGTAAAAAAACTTTAAATGCTTAAAATCCAATATAAAAACTTTTATTAAGTTTTTATTTATATATTCTTTTACTGGCCGTTATAATAACGGTGTCTTTCCTTAGCCGGTTTCACTTTTATAAATTGTAATAAAAGCATCCAAAAAAAGCATTAAATATATATGCAGTGGTAATTGAAAACGCTGCCAAGTTAAGTGAAGTGCAAACTTATTACTGAATGTGTTTTACTTTTTGCATGCTCGTCCTTTTATACTGACAAGTATAAAAAATTTTTTAATCAAAATTTATGATGCATGAACGTAAGAAGAATATACTCTTTGAATGAAGAGAACGAAAACAAGTTCTATGCGACTTAAAGCTTATACCTACCTATACGCTCTACTTTGCTGCACTGTTGTCTGGTCATTATGCAAATACATGTTTAATAAAATTTATATTTAATTAATAATATTAATCAACTTTCACAACGTTTCATCAATTTCACATTTGGATATATCTATATACCGATATTTTATATGTAATGATTTACTTTTTATTTAATTAATTTTATATATCAATGAGATCTATAAAAAAATAGAAGTCGGGATATATTCATTTGTCTGGAGAGAATTCTTTCAATTGATTCCATTATGGACGCAAGTACAAATCATATAATAATAATTTTACTCCTTTATTCACATTTTAGTCTTCGTTATCTGAATTTCAACAATTTATGGAACTAACAGTTTACGACTCATATACGGAATTTTGGCTTAAAGTGCTGGAAGCGTTTCATAGAGAATCACATAACTGATATAAATTACGTTCCTGTTTTTAATATTAAGCATATATTAGGCCAGTGGTTTCCAACCTGCGGGGCGCATACCAAAAAAGTCAAATAGGTGTCAAAAAAATGAATCAACAGTATACGTAATCCACAAGCCTCGCCGCGGATTTTTGGTGTACAAATGCTAGCACACATCCAATTCATACCCTTTCTTCGAATCGAAATATCTCGCTTTCGCGTTTGGAGCCGAGTAGCGGTGTGGCGTGGAATCAAAAGATAAGCACTTGCAACATCCCGGTTATTCTCGTGCTTACTCGCGCCAAACTTCAGTAAACAGAAGAAGGGGACCGCATTAATTTCTTTTTTAAAAAGGGGGGCCCCGGTACAAAAAAGGTTGGAAGCCACTGTATTAGGCAGTTATTCAAATTATTGCTAACTCTTCACACTCGACGGCTAATGGCGGAAAGCAGAACCATTTCCAATTTTGTTTGTCTTCAAACTCGAGCGTAGACAATACAAAAATAATTTTCAGTTTATAAGGCAAGGACAAAAACAAATTCTATTAATATACATATTGGCAATGAAATGTATTCAGGAAAGTTTAGATTATGTAAAAGGAAAAAAAATTGTTCCCTTTCCCTTAAAACAAGAAACTGAATAAATGCAATTTCCAATGATTGCAGTTCACCTTGTCCTCGTCTATTATTGATTAGTATTGCGTATTATTTTTACGTTCTGAATTCGCGAATTTGTAGCGACAATAGGACAAATGAAGAGAATGAGAAATGCGTGAAAATCGCAATGAAATTTTCAGCAGTAACGATGACTATGAATTTGATGGGATACATTTTTGTGATACCTGTAGTAGATAGGGGGAAAGGCGAAGGTTACTTGCTTGGAAGATTGCTTCGAGAAGCGTCAAACCTTGGAGCATTCATTACCAAAACTATCATTAAATGTATTATAACGTTTGCGTTGATAGTAAATTAAAGGAAACGGAATAAGATGCAATTTTATTGACCTTTATTTTAGTGCACATGTCATGCCCTTATATGTGTACTGAAAGTGCTTGGAGCTTCTGGCAATATGCATAAACAAGTAAAAACACTAAAGTGGACCATGGCGCCCCTTTAAATACATCACGTCGCCTAATACAAGTATTCGTATAACGAATTTTCAAAATAAATTCTTACATAGAAAGGGATTGAAAAAGTGATTCAATTCGAATCATTTTCAAAACCGTTCATTCTTGGATCAAAACAAGCCAGTGTACCAGTTTTCATCAAAATATCGCAAATATTACAAGCGGTAGATTGAACGCAATAATACATGACATGACAGACGAACGAGCGAGCAGACATGCTTCGAGTCAAATCAAACGGTGATTCATATAGTGATTCTGAGAGGGCATCCCTCAAGTCCCTCTCTGTGTGTGATACAAAGAAAAGAGAACGATCGCGCGTAATGGACTAAAAAGTTTCAAGTTTAAATCCTATTCTTTAGATTAGTGAAAATTTAAAAAATTCAGTTTTTATGCGCCTACAACAATAAAACAAATTTGGGAATGAATCATTTAAAATGAATGAATGACACAATAAAAACGCGTAAGAACATCATAGTCCGGTCCGGCTGATCACCTACACACGCTATCCTGCATCATTTTGCCTAGTGGAGCCATTCATTCGTTGATTTTCACGGAAAGGCATACTTTTCACGAAAACTAGCATATTGGGCATATTGCCCAAGCATTATCTAACGTGATCCAAATGACGAAACTTAATTTACTTACTTTACAACAATTTACATATTTTTCATTTTCCGTCATTGAAAACTAGAAGTTAGAAGTCTTTCTCTCCTTATAACTGCTTGCTTTTCATGATAATCCCAATGTAGGTTGGAGTGTAGTTGTGTGTTCCAAATTCTCTATCATTAATTTTTTTGCTAAATTGCTCCTATGAATCAATTTTCATCATAAAATATTGAAAATTAAACCTTTTTCTGAAGGGTTTACCATTCATGAAATATCTTAGACGGTATGGTGTGCCAGAAATAGACTCGTGTGGCTCAAATTTGGTCCACTTAATTTTTATGTCAAGTTACTATAATGAATAAATTTTCATCACAAAATAATAACAGTTAAGGCTTTTTGGCATGTAAGAGTTTACACTGCGGTGGAATCCAAGAAATAGATCTACGCGATAAGGTTGACTTCTTTCTCAGCACACTATTACAAACTAATTTTCGCTGTAAAATATTGAAAATTAGCTCTTTTCGCCATAAAAAGATTCAGTTTTCGTAGGAACGGTCATATGAGAGGCGATTCAAAAAAAAAATGCACCGACTGAACCAAATTTTTCACACTAAAATATTTGGAAAATTGCCATATATTTTTAAAAACAACTTTTCAAGTTTCAAGGAGTGATCGGAAAAGCGGACCGATTCGAATCGATTCTTTCGGCAAAATATTTCAAGAATTTTGACACTTGATCGTTGAATATAATAATAATTGGGCCAACGGACAAAAAAAGCTTAAATCGAGCGGTGAATCTATCTTAAATCGTTCTGGGTGTTACATGCGTCCTCACAAACTTAACATACCGTGTACGGCAGATGATACAATCGCGAAGTCATTCAATGATAATCACAAATGATAAACTGATGGAATTCGATTTGAAATTTACTTCAATTTCGCTAAAATTTCAATTTCATATCAAGTTAACATCAGTTGACTTTCCATTCAATTTCATTCCCGGTTCGAATTGATCGAATAATTAATAATTAATTATTAATCTTAGCTTTGCCATACCTAAAAGTATAAGAATCTTCACATTATTTAGAGACTACAACTAATAAGTCAAACAGATAGTTAATCTTCTTCGATGCGTATTTCTAAATGTTACAAAAAATATGATAAACTTAATCCACTTTCATTCACTTATGGTTTACATTTAAACAAACAGCAGTGAAAATGGCAAAAAGAAATGAAGAAACTAAAAAGAAAACTTGTGGACGGAATTGTCGGTTATTAAGGCAGACTTTGATAAGTTGTAAAAAATTTCCATTCTTTTTATTTATTCATTTTAAATCGGTTTTTTTCTCATTATCCGTTTCATATCAAAAGGAAAAAAAAAAAACTTACAAACTTGAAAGAATGCTTAACACGTTTGTTATAGCCAAAGAACAACAGTCGCAACAATGTAAAAATGAGATGAACCTGTTAAACAATAGCCAACCAAGCAATAGTTTGTGAACATAAAAGAACAAAATGAAATGAATTCACGCGTATATATACCCACACACACACACACATACTCAGAGAGAAACGGCCATAAACGTATTGAACTTCATTTTACTTGCGTACATCAACTCTATTGATTCGACTCTATTGATAACTTCTTGTTGTTGTCCTCCAGCATGCCAAATGCAAAGCAAACATGAGAAATGTTTTCCTATGCATGCATGGCATGCAGCGTACGCGCGCGCATGGAACCACATACTTAGTTATACATACACTTGCATGCATTTGTCAACATTTGAAAGGGAAATAAAACAATAACAACAACAACAACAACAACAACATTTTAAGTCAATAATTGTGTGCGTCCTTGGAAGCTTTTTCTCTTTAATGTTACTCTTGTTTGATTAATCGCAGCTTTATTTGTTTACATTAATATGCACATGCAAATAAATGTATGTGTGTGTGTGTGTATGTGGATGCGTATGCCCGTAATATTGCATAGATATTAATTTCGATTTTGATTGTTCTGCTTATCTCTGTGAATATGAAATACTTCTGCCAGTATTAGCAACGATTAAGAGCGTTTCTCAATAAAAAATGAATGAATAAAACTATCGAATACGTCACCCTTGGACCCTTGTTAATTTTCGATTGTCAAATGATTAGACCGCACGTAATGTTCCAAAAATTTTCTGGTAACTTGATAATATCTATAATCAATCTCGTCTTCTATCTCGTATAGTTTTCTTCCATAATTTTTGATCCCGTGATCATATTTCCGAAAACCTGTCACCCAACGATCACCCAACGATCACATGCAATTTCAATCTAAAAATTGGGGTATTAACACAAATTAATGGACAAAATTTTATATAGCATTCTATGTATATATTAGTGTAATACGTTATTAATTCAATTACAAAAAAATTACAAATGAACTGGAAGTGCAGTGAAATGAAATTTGACTCGTTAAGCGTGGACGTATTAGTCAGCCATTTTTGTATTGAATATCGATTATGTACGCAGTTCTGACGATTTTCCAAAATAATTTTCAAGGGATCAAAACCTATAAAAGGAAACTATCACAAAATTATTAGCTTTTCTTCGAGAATGTTTGAATTTATAGTCTAGAGTGGACTTGTACGTGGACCGATCACAACCATTTTTAAACCGTCAATTTTTAATTGACGTAAGAACATTTATGCCAAATTTGAGCTTCTTATCCGAATTTTTCTATCTATGGCGATTTCACCAAAAATAGAATCGTAAATATCCCTTTCGGTCGAAATGGGTGTATGCAAGACGTCGGCAGTTCACCTTTAGTTAAAATTTAAATTTCAGCTAACAGCAAATCTGGTTTACTACGTTTCCTATATATTTAAATGTAGCTATAAGATATAAGATTTCTTCCAGTTAAGACAATTAATGTAGCAGCTAGAGGAAAACAGCCGATAAACACTCGGAGAAGTAAAAGAAATCAATTGCAATAAGCTAGCAACTAGCTAATCACAATAATAATTTAACTAACAATTAGGAAAATATTTATGGGTGTAAAGCAAATGTGTTAACTTCTACATCATCAGCATCAGTTCAGGAAAATGTGTTTGTTTGTTAAGATCAGAAGGTGATTGATCTAAGATCTAAGAAGAAATGAATAGCCAGGAGACACGTTTGCTTTCTAATCAAGAATATTTATATATATAAAATGTAGATTTTTTGCTTTTTGCAAAATATATTTTTCTTCTTTGTAATGTGCTATGAATTATTTTCCTCCGCGAGCAAACGCAATTCGAACCAAGTAAAAGAAAAAAATATTCCTTTATACTCGAAATCATTTATTGAAAAAGTGTACTTACTGTCGATATTTAAGATGCTTTTCTTATGGAGGTAAGCTGATCCGCTGATCCGCTGATCCGCTGAACACGCACTAATCGTTCTTACACTTGGTTTTGGTATTCATTTTAAATACCAGCACTATGCCTGCACCTGAATAAGTGAATTCGAAATTAGTGCGCGTGATCTATACGTGAATTGTAACGTTTTCGTAAAGTTCAAATATTCCAAATTTTTTCAAAGTCTATGACTGTGAGAGACATGCTTACATACTTTCTGGAGCAAATTTTTGATAGCCCATCGATTCTAAGTTAGTATAGGAAATACCAAAATATTCTGTTAATTGAAAGCATGCCGATCAAATGATAAGAACCTGCCGACATGGGCTAATCACGTCTATTACGAATTTTTATACTGAATTTTTAATCTGTACAGATATACAATACGTAAACTTCCGACGGTAGGTTACAAGTTTTTGTCGATAGTTTGCTTAATTGTAAGCAGATCACCTATCATCAATAACATGCTTCCATATGTAGATCGGGAATATCATTCCAATATTTTTGGCGATTGTTGCAAAAGCTTAGAGCAAAAATTATTCGTTTAGTTAGTTTATTGATAAATCATTAGTAAACTATGTTCACGTTAAACGTTAACCTGATTTTTATCAACAATACTTGAAAGAGATCTTGAAAAGTTTAGGATGACACTCATCGGTCGACCGTCAAACTGAACTTGAACTGAATGCTGATTTTATAAACTGATCACAACTTTCGTTAGAGTTCCGTGAAAGTTGAGTGGCAAAACGATTCTGCTTAATCCACTCATGGTCAATATATATATCACTTATCTAAACCTGTAAAACATATCTCGTGAATCTATTCGAAATATTTCAAAAATATTTTTAAAATATTTGCAAATACTTGCAAAATTTTTTACAATCATCTCAAGCTTTCGAATAAAAATAGTAGTTCTTAGCGACCAGCTAACATACCTATAGACGGAAACGAAGAAAGAATTCTTAAAATACTCGTCCAAGATTTGGTTTAATATGATAATAAATCTTTAAATTTCCAGAGTAAACGCAATAAACTTTTAAAGTTCGGTGCAGAGGCAGAGATAAAAGCAAGCAAAGAAAGGGAAAGAACATGAGAAAGCTATTTGAACCGATTTTAATTATACGCGTGAAAAGTTTAGATTGAAAAAGCAATGTGCTCACGTAGAAGAATGCGTATATATGCGGTTAAATTCTCTGTATTATATACATACGCACACGCTTAATATATGATCAAAGTGACAATCATAATGTTACATACATACATCAGCAGTATATACGGGCTAACAAATATCATTTGGTTGTTGACAATTGTCTCAAAATTTCAAATAAAAATAGTCCTCACCAGGCCAGCTGACATACATACAGACGGAAACGAAGAGAGAATTGTTAAAGTGCTCCTCCAAGATTTGCCCTAATATGGTAACAAATCCTGAAATTTCCAAATAAACGCAATAAACTTTTAAAGTTCGGTGCAGAGACAAAAATAAAAACAAACAAAAAAAAAGAAAAGGGAAAGAACATGAGAAAGGTACTTGAACACTTTTAATTGTATACGTGACATGTTCGCAATAATTTTCCCAAGCATTTAGTGTGAGAAGTGGGAATAAATAAATCTTTCGGATTTTCCCGCTTAAACTATGTATTAAGAGTTTTTTGTTTAGAGAAAGCTAAAAGTGCTCGTAAAACTGTGATATCAATCCGTCAATAATTTTGAAAAAGAATATATAAAAAAAGACCTTGGTTTTATATCACTTACTATATATATATATATATATATATATGTGTGTGTGTGTGTGTGTGTGTGTGTAATGGTTTAAATTTGAGCATGAAATAAATACAAAATTCATTCACGTGCACTTATGCATGTGAAGAAGAAAACCGCAATTTAACGGATGCTAGGATCGATAAACATACGTTCGGTTTTTATTCTCCTGGGACTTAAAGTTGTTGAAATTGTTGCTTACTTGATTGACTTTGAGAACGTTTAAAGACAATAAAACAACATCGTCAATAATACATTAAAAAATCGTTGATATCTCACCAAAGTTGTTACAGTTTACGTTTTCGATTTTATTTATTTACTTTTTCTTTTTTGATTTTTTGTCATTTCAGAAGACCGAAAATAAAGGCACACTTAATTCCCTCGAACAAGGTGTTTACAATTCAGTTTTGACAGTTATTTCGTTATCACATCTTCCTCCTAATCCCTGGATAATATGGATTAACTATCTACTCCTACATTGTCTTTTGATAAAAGCAAGTGTAAAGGAAACATGAAAGATATCGACGTTCAGTTGAAAGCGAATCCTAAGATACTCTTAAATTCAATATATCCCCGACATTTTTCATTATGTCTGCTGTGTCGTACAATTTATTAAGAATAAAGTTGAAAATCAGAAATCTTTTCAAAGTTTTTCCTCTCATTCGAAATATATAGTGACTTGTAGATAAGCTGCGTCTAAATTTTCCTAAACTAAAGTTCAGGATAGTCTTCCTTCATCTTTTCACCGACTTTCAATCAATCAATCAATCAATCAATCATCTGCTGAAATGTTGCTTGTACCTGTTTGCTTATGTCATGGCCATGATGCTAGTAAACGAATGCTGTTCATGACTTTAACCCAATCTGTGGTTATTAAGAAAGATCAAATTTTAAGCTTTTCAATTTAATTTTTGCCATAACATGTACACAGACAAATTAACGAAAGTACAAATTGGACTTTGCCGGATTAATACATTGAAGATTCTTGCGTTGATCATGAGTCGAGTGAAGACGATCTTAAGTTCGTTATCGTGATAGGCGTTGCTTTACATATTTCAGAGTCGCATTTGAGAGTCGATTGAATTTGAAATCACATTTTCCGCTTCCTTGTAATCTTTCTTCGTTTAAAAGGACAGTAACAAATGCACAAATGAGCGTAGATAGAGTGCGGTGAGGTGAGGTTTTACGTCCTGGAGACTTTTGCAGTAAAATGCTGTTGTGTGAAGCGTATCATAAAATCAATATGTACCACAACATCTGTACTGTATTTATAAAAAAAAAAAAAAAAAAGAAAGAAAAAAAAAACGCACACAAACACATTACAAACATGTTTCTGCATTACGATGATTTTTTAAATAGAGCTCTGTTGGCTTTAAAAGTGGGGAAAGAAAAATTGCAGTAAAGCTCGTTGTATGTGTTGACACGCTGTATAGACTTGGACTAAAAGTATTGACACTTTGGAATGTCACACTTGCCTGTGAACAAATCGAATCGAATGAAATCGTAACGTAACGAAAACTTTCTTTTAAAAACAAAACTATAGTAAACTTTAACTAAAGTTTTAAAATGGCCAAGCAATGCGCTCACGTACAAGAATGAAGATGTGTTTATGCATGTGTGTGTGTGTGTGTTTGTGTTTGTGTTGACGTCTATGCGGTTCGATTCCCTGTATTATATACGAACACAAACAATATATGATCAAACTGACAATCATAATGTTACATACATCAGCAGTAAATAAAGGCTAACGAATATCATTTGTTTCATAAAAGAGCGAACTAGCGAACGAACGAACGAACGAACGAACGGATGAATGAATGAATGAATAAAAGAAAGAAATTTCGAAGGGTTTACTGAATGCATCACTGAATGTTTGATTGTGAAAATAATGGGCTTCAATAGTGAATACGTGTAAACGTACAAACATATCGCTAATAATCGACAGTCGTGAGTGATATGTAGACAGCTGTTACTGCTTACTACAATCACACCAAACAACACAACGTAACACTACCACGTAACATCATACGCTTTAGAAAATATTGTAAGCATAGATAATATCAGAGATTATTTCAATGTCGTGACCATAATGAAGTTAAACTTTATTTAATGGCAGCGATAATAATGAAGTTTAATTATGCAGCTTTTCACGGAATAGCTTTTATGATATTTCATAACTTAAATTCTTTACCGTATTCTCAGTTAATAGGAGATTGTCTGGCAAAAATCGTGTCAGCATTTATCTCATCTTAAAGAAGAGAAACCCAATTAAACTCACACACGCCATCATACTAAGGGGCATATACATATAACATTTATTGGAAAATATTTACGTTCTTCATCGAACACGTCTCGTTATTGGGACCTTTCGAGTTGAGTCCTTGTTCTTGTCTATACGCTAACCGTGTGACAATGTTGTAAAAATTGTTGTCACACAAAAATTTATTACATTTATGTGATTTCATTTGTGTGTGCGCTCACGTAAGTAAGTATGTATGCATGTGTTCATGTTACGGCACAAACAATAAAAAAAAATTGATGTTATAGATTAGAAATTTTTTTTTTTTTTTTTTTTTTTTTATTGTAGAAAGAGACGGAATGCGAACATTTTATATTGAGATGCATTTGTAAAATATGCTGAGACACTTTTATAACAACTTAAAAAAAGGATAAAATCAAGCAAACAACTAGTGAAATGAAAATATTTATTGATTTGCGAAAAAAAACAAAAAAAGAACAGAAAAAATAAAAAACGAAAAACGAAAAACGAACAGTTTTCTGTATCACAAGACACTTGTGTGCGGCTTAAGAACAATTTAACTTTAAATTGGATATCGAATGGCTAACTGAAGAATTTTAAGAGAAGACTTTCTTCGACATTAAAACATGCTCGTATCATTTTCTCTTTTGGCAGAGCCAAGTAAGGCTATTGGAAGCGTAAAAATGTCTGTAAAATATATTTGAAAATGAAAAACAAGGAAAAACCCCATTTTCTTATAATCTATTTATTAAACTAATTTTGACATACTTACGCCTTAATTTGGAACTCTTTGCACATTTTCATCTTTTTCATTCGTCAGCGCGTCGTTAATTTGCCAGGCGGTATCGAGAAACTTCTATTGTCTGCCATGCTTAGTCGACATTAATGTTTGTGCTATTTTCCTAATCTCTTGCTGCACAATCGTTGACTGACTATTTAACTATAATTCAAACTTGGTTGAATGCCTTGAGAGAAACGTTACGTTATTAAGTTACACTATGTTTTCCATTTTGGTTGTAACATCTAGAAAAAAACGCATCAAACGTTACATTAGCCATTTGTCCCTTCATCTACTTATGTATATGTTTGTCTGTAGATCCGGTTATTTTTAATCACATCTACCGATAAGCTCGCTCATCCATATGCTCGAATGTCTATCTGTGTCTGTGTCTTTTTTTTTTTGTCCCCCACATCGTCAGCACGTCTATCTATGCCTGTGCCATTAAAGCCAGTTATCGGTCTATCTGTCAATCTGCCACTACATCGGTCTATCATCGGGCCGTCTCTCTGTCCTTCTTTCAACATATTGATCCATTTATTCGATTATTTGCCATCACGCCAGTTACCTCATCGTTTAATCATTCATCCTTCCATGTGATCGTATTCGCCACTCATCTCTCATTCTTTTGTACGCAACGTATTCGTGAAAATCTGTAAAATTCTCCAAATCTCAGAAATTAAATTCTATACTATTGAAGTTTGTCGCGTACGTTTCAATTGTCATTGCTCGGGTCAGTGTATGAAAATCAATTTGATCGGCCTACAATAACTAACTCAATCACAGACGATCGGCAAAACGCCTATTTGTGTATATTTACCTTTACTGGATAGTTAATAATAGTTGACATTATCTGGATATGTTATTATTACCGACTACCCTATAGAGAAAAAAAATGCTTTATCCGTCTATTCATTCCATTTAGAACATAATTCTCGAATCAATCGTTTAGTCAGATCTGCTGTCTTTTGCAATTCCTACAGAATTGAAAGCAACCATAAAAAATGAAAAAGCGATGATAGTGTCTGCGATAAGTTGCAAACGATAGCAAGTATTAAGTATTAAGTAATTTATTGTAAATATTTATTAGAGTCATTTAGGAAATAATCTCAATTAATCTATCGTGGCTCACATGGGCATAACTTGCGACCCAAAAAAATACAAATATTTGCTTGAGTTGTTGTATATCAAAAATTCGTCGCATAACTGAATGTAGCTTTTACTTGCTTAGCTTCACTTTGATCCTCTGCTGGCCGCTCTGTTTATCTATCAATCTGCTTTGCCTCAATTATAATCTTTTTTCACAATTTATACTATAGTTACGTAAAGAGAGTAAGGAAACCAGAATCATCAAAAATGAAGCACTTTATGTCCACTATATTGCTAAAGCAGCATTTACGTATATTTATGTCTAAAATTTGGTTCTGTCTCTCATGCTTGCTAGCGATTTTCGTTGACATAAATCATCATAAATTATGAGGTTATTTAAGAATTTTGACGGTCTGTATAGTATGCAGGCAAAGGCAATATGCCATTAAAGTAGATATAAACATGCAAACATAAAGAGCTAAAAAAATGCTTTCGCATATTCTTTACCAACGACAAAGTTATCGCATTTCAGAGAGACTTCATGAAAGTATTTATCATTGCTTCTAACAAACGTTAGATGCCTTGGATTGCAAATAAAATTTATGTTAAATTAGTTTTTCGCTTCCACATATTACAACGAAATCGACTAGAAATAAAAGTAAATTTTAATTATTAAAAGAAGAAGAAGAAGAAGAAGAAAAAGGACAGGAGTACGAGAGATAACATATCTTTCAATCCGAAAACTCAAATCAATAAATTGAACTTGAAAAATATTTTATTAAATGTGGCCATGAAATGAATGATCGATTGCGTCCTTTAACTGGCCGCAGAAAGTGTAATATTTTTACTATATCTTAGATGTAGATATATCTCATAAATACTATCACAGATTTTCGCGCTTTTTTAGACGTGATCACTGAATATACGAATGAATTATAAGGAGTGCCAATCATGCCATCAGGCCTTCTGAAGCATATCAAAAGTTTATCTATCTTTCACATACACACAATAGCAAATATATCCTCGTCCACAATTACGCTTAGTGGAAAAAAGCAAGAAAATATTTTTGATATTTATATTTAAAATCTTTCATGACTACTTAGGAGATATTGCTCCTGTATTCCTGTTGACAATGACAGGCATGTTAGGGATGCTCAAGTATTTAAAGACCACAGAAATGCATCTAATCTTTGGATTTACGTAAATAGTCAAGACTGTCTATCATCTTCCCCGTCTGTCCATAATTTGAAATCACCTACAAAATCTTGTCTAGACGAAGAAACTTTTTTCTTATCAACCAGTTTATAATCCGCCCACGACTCGACTTTTTTTCTTTTTAACCTACAGATTAAGTTAATCTGTATTTCAAAAATGATTTAAAGCGGAGCATGAAATCGATCGCAGTTATCTAAGTTCTGCATGTAATATGAATGAAGCCGAGTATGTGGACATATTTTGTAATTTATAGAAAGTACTAGCAAAGCATGCCATATATGCGAGAGACTTTATCTAAGATATACGGAGTATATCCGCTCTATCGCGAATATTCAAATATGTACGACGAACTTATCTGTGTTTTGTTTATTTAATTTGAGTTCTAGTTCCAGAGTGACAGTATTTTTTAATACTTCGTATTGACCGTCAGAAGCTTTAAAATACATGTGCGCAGCAGCGTAAACCCAGTTTCTTCGATCCCATTTGTGCTTCTCATAGCTTTTTGACTTCGTTGGCCATCTGACGATAGCACATTTTTTTCTTCTCTTTAGTATAAAAATTCAATCGTGAGTTATCTTTCACTTACAGCAGCTATCAGTTTCTTCCTCCAAAATAGTTTGGTTCAAAACTTTGCTAATAGTGATGATAAATTGTCTTATTTCACTTGTAAACCTATCTACGTTATGCAATGAATTACAACTGATGTTAAAAAAGCGAGCAGACTCCACAGCAACTCAGATAAGGTTTGGCTAATTGTTCCCAATATGATGACTGGGAAGTTTCTCCCGAAATATAGAAATAGACTGCATGTTATTTATTACCCATCTATTTTAGTAAGGAATTAATCGTCCATCTTCTAGCCAAAGCACTTTAAATAAATGCACAAAAAGTTAACATTAAAGAGAAGTCAGCCATAAATTGAACGAACACTATCTCAAATCTCATCGTATTTCTAGCAATTTCTTTCTGCATAAGAATCAGGAGAGAATATAGAGACACGGTGAAAATTTTCCGTTCAAAGCCTTCGCAACGGGTAAGTTACGACAGGTCTTGCATTGTATAAAATCCAAAACTGTCTAAAATCTAGTAATTGTTTAACAATCCAATTATGACTATTTACAGACCGATGATTGTATATATTAGTTGTGTATACTAACACATTGTCCATGTAAATAGTAAAACTTAATATTATTAAAAAACAGTGACTCTCCAAAAGAAAATCTAATTGTACCGCTCATGTCCTATGACGGTAGTATGCTATGTTTCGAACAGTAGATTGCAGGTCTTTGTCAATAAGACATGCCAGACATGCTTTCAACACACAAAGATACGCCAGAATATTAAAGTGCTCGCTAAGAATTTCAAACACTGTTTTTTTCTCCTTTGTTTTAATTTTAAAAATTTAATTTTCATTCACAGCATATCATCTGAACTTGTACCCCAAGCTATTTATATAGGAAATGTCGGTTCTTGAAATCTGTACAAATACTCAGTTCAATCCTTTCAGACCATAGATATAATGATTTTTATTGATAACAGTGTAACTCCTTCTCACTCAATATCAAAGCAGTTGTCAGTCTTGATAGCTTTCGTATACCATTTAAGGCTTTCAATAATTGATAAAAAAGACTTTGTAATTAAGTTTTGAACTTCCATTGTATAATTTGCTTATTTAAACTATTGTTCGGCAATTATGCCAAAAGACACTCTAAAGTCTTACTGGTATAAAAATTTTAATTAAAAATAATAATTAGTTTACTGTCACTAATAATCAATTAATAAATCGTTAGTTATTAGTCATTAATCATTAATAGATGCAAAAAGCATATCTACACATTTGAATATATTTCTCCGATTGGAAAACATATATAGTAGTAGTGGCTGGTAGTCAAATTTCAAACAGATCTATAGAAACGCACATCGTATAGCAAGTGAGTTGAATCTCTCACGCGCTTTTATTATCGTTCGCTTTATTACTGCAACGCAATCTAAAAGTACAGCATAACACTCAGTCCCACACCACGTTCTGTCTAGAAAGCATGTACGTAGTAATGGTTCGCCAAATTTCAAACAGGTCTACGGAAACGCATATCGTATAGCAAGTGAGTTGAATCAAGCGAGCCCGTTGCATATCCTTCACGCGATTCGTTCGTTATCGTTCGCTTTATTACTGAAACACGATACAAGAGTGCAGCATACTACTCAGTCGCACACAACCTTCTATCTAATGTAAGCTCTCTTTTGCCAAAGAATGCCTGCATCAGTCATGATTTACTTTGAAGAAGAAAACGCAATGTTGGTCGTCGTCCACCCTAAAATATTAGCAAAGCATAATTTTCGAAATATTAATCTAAACTATGACGAGGAAAATCTAGTATCACGCGAAAATTCTTCATTTTCTAAAGCTTTGGAAATATTTCATGATTTAATTAAAAAATTATGAAACTATACTTTACGATATACTTACGAATACGGATGCTGGCCGTCTTTCCACTTCACTGCAAAAAAAGTATTGCAAAAGTTATGACGAAAGGAACTCACCGTCCGCTGCTGGTAAATGCAATGATATCGAATATGTCATACGAGCAGTCGACTGCTACGATTTATAAATCAAATTTTTTCCAATTTTATTCTTTTAGTTTTTATGCCTCGAACCTTTTAAAAATTCGTATTTGTTTGATAGGAAAAGTTTAGCCAAACAAATAACACGTTTCAGTTGGTTGAATTTACGACTTTGTCTCTGTGCATGCGTGACCTGAGGTCAGAAAAACTGCAAAAATTTAAAAATACAAAAAATACAAAAAAAAACAAAAAAGAAAAAGAAGCGAGAGAACATCAAATTCTCTCTTATTCCACTCATTCCCCCCGCGCTTAGTGATACAATAAAAAATTGAAAGCCATATAAGAGTGAATTTCCCAATAAAACTAGTGAATGGCGACAATTTATTAAATTCACACAATTTTTATTTTTCATTTATTTTTTCCGAAAAAAAAAAAAAAAACAGGAGAAAAAACGCAAATATTGGAATATTCGGTAAATGAAAAACTTAAATATATGCATTAAAAAAAAAAAAAAGAAAAGAAGAGAATAAAAAATACAATGCTTTTGTTACAAAACAATCACCACCTGCACAAAGGTATACATATGTATGTATGTATAATATATTCTTGTACTTGCAAAGTTATTTATTTACTTTTTTTATTAATTTATTTTCAATAAAAAACTTGTAAAAACAATCTCTGAGCACTAAAAGCAAAAAGAAACACGCAATAATCCTATATTTGATATATAAGAAATTTCTTGATTTCTTGATTTCTATATATAGTCGAAATCTTTGTTGCTATATGAAGAATGCAAAACGGCATACAAAAGAGGCATTCGAAGCGTGAGTGTGTGGTATTACATAATAAAGACTAACATGTACACACATGCACAACACACTACTTGCGCTACTACTGTTTAAGCTAATTTAGGCCAGAAAAGCGAAAGCACGTACACACTTAATGGGCTCAAAAGCACTTCTAAGTGAGGACTGAATCAAATTTTTTTTCATTACACTTCTTGGACTTTACCATTATTTGTAGAATACAGTACAAGCGTAGTCGTACAGCGTACCAAAATTATGAAAACAATGACCCCATGGGGATACGTGTCATGTATGTGTGGGATATTTGGTTGATATTTGGTTAAATGACTTCGTAAATAGGGATTATCGCTCCTTTGGTGTAAGGAAAACACACATGAAAAAATTTTGGGTGCAAAGGCCCCAAGCTGAAGTTACCTTCAGAAATATAATTAGTAGCTTGTTTGTGTGTCACGAGTTACAATACAAGACCTCGGCTTGGACGATATGTGCTATGATGTAAGGAAATGTTGCAACTTGCCGTACACCACGTGGCACAAAGCAGTTTATTACAGGAAAAATTCAAGGGCCGCGCAATCTCTAAGCATGTCTATCAGAACTTGTCGCAAAGATCATATTGCGATACAACTCTATTGGACCTTTTACTTTTGGATTATATCGGAGCATTTGCTTACTTGCCAATAGACGATAATTGTAGTCTAGCATGACATATCTCGGAAGTAATGGGCAACGTATGCGAAAATGTCGTGACCTATTTCATTATGCAAAAAATTAGGGATTATTTTCAGAGTTATTCCAATCTCCCCTTGCTGCGATATGCAACCGTCAATGGGACAACTTGTACGTACGTACTTACGCGACGCAATATCTGCGTATAATACTTTCTCATCGAGAGGTCACATTTCCGCAAATTTTCACCCGCAAAGTAATATCTTAGCACGACCAGTAAGGACTGACTTTCGGTGTACTCGGTAAGTGTAGGTAGTAGTTTGCATTGCAGCGGTACTGATGCGATCATAGACCTTTAAACTGCAAAACGTACATTTTAACACAAATGACATAACATACTCAAACACATATCAGCAGATTATAGGACACCAGCTATTGCCAAAGGTTAGTGATTCCATTCTGTTGTCAGAAATTGAGTAGCCCTGCTATTAGTACAAAAGAAATTTTTGAAACAAAGAGGAAGAGTTTAATATTTTCAGTATATGATTTTAATAGATCAGTTTTCCTCACCGCCCTCTCTCTAATCTTCGATGAAGGCCGTCTGTACGTTCGTTAATAATTTACTATCTGATTTGTAGTTTCAAACCGATATCGCATGCCACACAAAAACAAAAACATTCTACACGCACGGCGAAGCGAATTTTACATGCACGCTCGGGAAAGTTAGTGATGAACGACATACATATCGGTCGGTTGCATATAATTTCCATATAAACCGCTAGCAGAATGTATGCTATTTTTGGAAAGTCTATAACATTGCGCTATTGCTAGGAAGCGTGATCTACGCCGCCCCCCCCCTCCCCACCCACCAAAAGGAACAAAGTTTTTGGAAACGAATAAGCATCGAACGGCGGCCGAAATAGAAACCTGGCAAGTGATAATCTTTATAGAAAGATATAAAATCAAATATACCCAAGCCATACAACATAGAACAATGCATATGTATGTGTACACACACAACACACAAGAAAAATATAAATAAGATTGATTAATAAAATAATATTTCAGCTTTTTAGCTTTTTGCGAATTGGAAGGAAAGACATCATGCTTGTGATATATATCTATATCTATGCCGATGTTCAAGCGATTCAGTAAATCCTTAAATCTCTATATTCTTACGCAGAGCAATTTTGAGACAAATCTAATATACGATCTGTAGTAGTAGTGGTGGTGGGTGCATGAAGACGAACTAAACCGCAAACAGTTCCATACATATGTGTTCGCCTGTATGCCACCCACCTGTAATGGTAATTTTTTTCAATACCAAATATTAAAAATTGTCTCTTATTTAAAAGAAAAAAAAAAAAAAAAACCTAACAATAAAGAAGAAGAAAAAATCGTTAAATATGCAAATGAGAATAAGTAAACGCAACAAATTTGTACACAGTGTGCAACTATGTGTAGCGTATTTTTATAGAGTACTTTTATATACACGCATATATTTAAGAAAGGAAAAAGTTGAAAACATTTTATTCTTTCCCTTTCTTACAGTTTTTTCTTCATCTTGCGAGTAAACTTTGAAAATTTGTGGTTTAGCTTACTGTACTTACAGCCCTGAACACATGAATAGCATGCATTTTACCATTAAAATAAACGCAAGAGGTTATTATTAAAAAGCGAAAAAGAGAGAGAGAGAGAGAGCGAAAAAGAGATTTAAAAAAATTTATAAAAAAAAAAAAAAAAGACGGATTTAATTAAAACGAAAAAGTTCATACAATAAATATAATCCGAGACTTTGGACTTACAAATAGCACAAAATTCCCGATATGAAAGAAGAATGGATGCCAGCTATACTTGATCTTTATCACTCTTCATATATATTAGGCTTTATTCCGTTTTGTCTCTTCCCGCTTGCTGTTTACGTCCTGTCCTTCTGACATATCGCTCTCGGTAAAGATTTATGAGTCCCCTCGATATTTAGGCCAAAGTTTTCCGTCACTTTTAAAGAAACTTTTCTCTTTAATCTCTATAACATGGAACAAGTGATTAAATGAAGAAATGTTTGAATTTTCGAAACATTAGCTACGTAATAACATTCAGACAAACTTAATTGCCGTAAAAATTCGGGATGCGATGGGTCAATTATTTGAACCTCCTATCCTACGAGAAGTATGCCTTCGGCGAAACGGCGCAACAATTTAAATTTCATGGTTAATATCATGGTCCATAATAATAATTTAACATAGAAACTAACCGCAGCAAAGTTGATTCATTTTTTGAAGAAAATTATGCTTTTACGTGGAAGCATGGACGCAAAATGCAATGTATTTGCTTTAGTTGTCTACTCAGCCACTCACAATTAATGTTTTATATATATATATATATATATATATATATATATATATATCTAAAAATTTATTAATTATGTAGTTTAAAATTTTTAAATAATATTTTATGCTCTTTATATGTCTTCGGCTATAGAACATATATATATATACATATATATATATATATAGAAATGGGAAAAAATCTACTAAATTATCATTTATGCACATTTCAAACATATCTCTATACATGTGTAAACGCATTATTTGTATGTAATATGTGGATACGTAAGTGTATATATATATATGTATATATATATGTTTATATAAATATAAATATGCACATAGATGTATATATATGTATATATATATATATATATATATAGAGCTATACACATACAGCAGCACATATGCAGCTATAGGTATATATATATATATATATATATACGTAGTTTAGGTAGACGCTAAGAAATGTTAAGCCTAATAGTTCAGAATGTTAACATTATACTTAGTTCCGAAAATCAGTTCAAGTATGAACTGAACTTGACTGGCAAGAACTTTTATCGTCTACACGCTCAATATTTTTTAGTTTACCTAATTTACAAACACAGATAGATAGATATGCAATTTTTAATTTTTCTTTTTTTATTTTCTTATTGCTCAGATGTACTTGTGTTAAAGCGAATATGTTGCTCCAGTCATTTCGTGTTCATGTAACTTTACAAACTTTAAATTACTTGTGAGACTAACTGCAGAGAAATTTATAAGCATAAGCAAACGCACACACATGAGCATATATTCAGACTATACCTAACGTGCAAACAGGCAGATGGGCGGACAGACAAAAAAGCAGTGATAGCAGAGGAAACTAATATAAGAGACATCAACTGTGCTTTTACGATTGAACGTAGTTTGTATGTCTTTGAACTTTTGATATTTCTGTTAGCGCAGCCCTGTTACGCTAACAGAACAGTAGCGCTGTTACCTTAGCAGGCATTCGATTCGATTGTTTGCTCTTTCCTTTTCATAATTTTTAATGGCTAAAAATGTTAGTTAGTCAAGTTTCTTGATACGACGTCGCCCTCTATCAAATGTTTGTTTACAAGATAAGAGCATCGAGAACGTATATAATTCTGTATTTTTAAATGCGTATTCGTCGTGGTGCCTGAGTAGGTAGCTACGAAATGAAAAAACCTCAAAAATGCGATAGCAAATATGATTTGCTTTCGTTTCATCGTTTATATCCGCTGACATGATTAATGCTTCAATTAATTTTCAATTTTTCATAATTACTCTAAAGTAATTTTTTAATTTATATATAAAACATCATTAAAGATTTATGTAATACAATTAGAATGATTAAGTAAATAAACAAATGATTGCATATAGAAAAATGAGAAACACGTCCTTAACTCGAACTTGCGCGATCCGAATTATTTTCAAGGGTATAAAGATAGATTCGAATTTAACTGCCACAGGTATTTGCCAACTACATTAAGAAAGCCCTATAAAGGCGCGAAGACCTTCAATTGTCCATCAACAAATGCAAGAAATTCCAAAAAGCCAAACGAAAGTCCTCCTAATTAACCTCGGAAAAGAGAACCCAACACGTACACGTAAACACATAAAAAAACACCAAATCGCGATAGGGTGTATACTTATCGATACTTGGTTATTTAAAAATTTTACATATACGCTTAAGCCCTAGTAGCACTACGAAAGCAAGCTCAAATGGTGCAGAATGGCTTGTAAAATAGGCCACGTATTCGGTTTTACCAAAATCTGATTTATAGGAATGTCGCTAAATAAATGACAATTCAATATTTATGAGGTCCCGATTTAGTGTGTCACTCATCATGCAGCGTGTGTTACGTATCTCGTTCCTCTTACTGAAGGAAAACGCATAACAAGAGGTGTTGGCGTCTACGTCTGACGAGTAGGTAGGGTGTTCTAGTACGCACAGGACGACGTTAATGAATACCAGGAAGAGAGAAGGAGAAAGAACAGAACCTTATGATACACTTGCATTTAAATAAAATACGTTTGAGGAATACCTGTCGATTACAACGGTTATTGAGCGGTTATCTACGAAGCTCGATACGAATCGAGGAAAAATGCTCTCGACACCAAATGCACTCAGTTTGGAAACAAGAGCATCATACCCTACTCTGTCGAACGCTTTGGAGATATCTAACGCAACGACCTTAATTTCGGCATAGTGATGAATAGCTCGCGGTTCCGTTTTGCGGTAAGGTAGGACTTTAGATGACAAAAGGAGCGATTTTTGCAAAAGCCATACTATCGCTCGCTATCTGGATCGTAGTTGACGATGATCTCCATGATGTTGGCTATAACGGGATAGACTACGATTGGATTATAGTTTGCAGGATAAGTGAGTTCATCCTTCTTGAATATAGGGAAATTGCCAGCATGGTAGCACTTACTCCACAGATTGCGCAATGGCCTAGCCAGTCTGTCAGCAAACCTTTTTAGTGCCATGGTTGAAATGCCATCTGATCCCGGACTTTTACGAGTACCGAAATTGCCACGGACCTTTTTAACGGCCGTCGTTCGAAAGAATAGTTCAGTCATCCGGTATGCTACTCGTTCGAGTGATGGCAATGGGCGATTACTATGTGGTAGGTTGGAGTTGGAAGCAAACATTTCAGCCAGCATATTGGCCTTCCGGATTAACCGGATCAGATATTGTTTGATGGTTGTCGAGAAAAATTGCAAACGACACGGAAAGGTTGTGTTCCACGTCAAAGTTTAAATGCTTCCTCTCTGCACCTGACTGCATCTTGGCAAGTCTGATTAAACTAGCATTTGGTTTTAGGCTTAAACGAAATACTTTTGAATGGGATGTATGGGTATGGTCGCACTCCATGTTTGATGGTGTCTTGTATCATTTCTGCAGAGGCGTTAACGTTTTCATTTAAGAAGCAGAGCTTCCAATTGAAATGAAGATTAGCATACGAAAAGGATGCAGAAATGGTGCGCGAATCCGAGTTACCAATAGATGCAAGAATCGCCTCGTAGTATGTGGACGCAAATTAAGAAAAAGGTCCAACGCGTTGAGCTAAAACCCATTTACGCTTGGAACATACAATGCAATGATTCATTTATATGCTCCGTTGAGCAGTTCTCAAGCGCCATAATTGCAGCATCGACTTCCTCCGGACATGTATAGGCCGAATGGCGCAGCCAGTTGAAATCGCCGTCAACCTCGACTTCGCTTTCGGAGTAGTTATGTAGAATAGAAGATATTGCTTCGGATAGAGTGTCGGAACCATTGGAAAAAGACATCCTTTCCGCGTTTGGAATTGTATAACCAATTGGAATTGTAAATGCAACCTGTTTGTCCGGGTAGTGAATTTCAGCTATAATGAGGTAAATTCTATACTGAAAAACTGGATATATATCACAAGGCCCCCCCCTGTGTGATACGAAATCTTGAAACATTCTATCAGCTATCTAGGTGAAGAAAAAACCCGTAGATCACTGTTTCCACTCGGCTGGGTTTCGCCAAGAGCGAAAATATCGGGTCAAAATTTGCGTTTGCGTGCGTATACAACGAAAAAATTTGCCCGCAGCCCGCGTGCGTTTGCAGTGGTCAATTTTGAATTGATTCATCGTACCTGATGATTTCAGTCATCAGTCAGCCTGTGTTGGATGCACGCACAAGTGGACTTACGACACAGAACGGTAAGTGTTTCGGATCTATCACGAGCGAACACTCATTATATGCGACCCCTCCCAACTACAACCTACTTACAGCGGAGATTCAGTGGATGGGAATGGACAAATTGTTATTGTTGTTTTTGGGGAACATAAAAACCCTGAGTGGCTGCTTACAATATTCCATTATTTTGTGTTGTATTCATTCTTGATGCTGCTGTTGATGTTGTTGTTGATGTTATTCCTCTTATCGCTGTTATTACTGTACTTTTTTATAGTTGCTATTATTGCTATGATTGTGTTGTTGTATTGTCTCGTTTCTATTGCTATCTTATTGTTATTGTTATTGTCGATTTTCTTGCTGCTAGTGCGGTTCTGCCTTCATTTTGCTACGAATACTGCCACTCTTGCTCTTGCTGTTTTCAATATGAACACACCTTGCTTTTCTTCTTATTGTTATTGTTATTATTGCGTGTTGCAATCTGCTGTTTCTGTTATTGCTCTTGTCGAGTGTTAAGTAAGGTTATTATTGATCTGGTGTTGTTGACGACTGTTACTCTTTGTCGTTACTCTTGACGCAATAATAATAATAATAGTTATTGTTGTAGTTCAGGCTGGTGGTTTGGCCTGCAGTCTGTATTTGCAAATGCAGGCCCTTTTGTATCCTGCCCGACTGCAGGGCTTGGGTTTCTTACTTTGCTTGTGACACACAAAGCTCTCTTGCATAGCCAAAGTAAAACTTACTCTTCGAACCGTTAAAAACAATTCCAATTGTGTAGATTCGAGTTAAGGGCTTCTTCTTCTAATTTTTTAAATATATGCTCGTTTGTTCATTCCTTCGCATTGTGTTACACAAACTCTTTTCGTTCTCTATCATATTTGATTGTTTTCCCCATAAGACGAATAAGTCTGGAAGACGTTCTGCGAAACTGCCCATGTAAAGCTAAATGGGTGACGCTCCGTGTGCGGTGATGTGCATAAAATATTGTAAACATATTGTACGCAAATACCGTTATTATTATAAGTAAGTGTGCTCTTACAGCGCACACACACTTTTACACACATTTAAAATTCTTCAATGCGAGCGGATATAAGCGATGCAACTAAAGCAAGTCGCATTTACAATTTCATCTTTGGGAATTTTTTTATGTTGCAGATACTCGCTCGTATGTAAACCATGCACCCCCCCAGGGCGCTTACGCACTTAAAAACGCCGAATTGCATATGCTATCGCTTTGCAAACAAACAATCGATCCAGTGTGAGGCCATATCGGGAAACTTTTAACCGAGTTTTTGCGCAAACAAATGAAATGTGAATGAAAGAAGAAGCAATCGAATGGTTGCTAACTTAACAGCACCTATGTCTGTTAGTTTAACAGAAACATCATCAACCCATCATCAGTCGCTGACAAACACATTGTTTTCGATTGCAAAAGTGAAGTTGGTTGATGCCTTCTTCTTCTTATTATTTCCCTGTGGTGGGCGGTAGCACAAAACGACTTTTACAAACCAAAATGACAAATGCCTCGAAAATAACCTTAAATGGATTCATTTATCGTAAAGTGACAACGCATGTGCTGCTTTATATGTATTCAATCTATGTATACTTAAGTAGAAGAAGATGTCACATCATTTAATAGATTGATTGTGTCAACGAAAACAAAGAAAGCAAAAAAAGGAAAACATTGGAAGAGAAGAAAACCCACATCTTCACATCTGATCATAAACTTGTAGTAAATAAGAGTTGAAGTAAATAAGAGGACGCGTCTTGATCAGCAGCAGCATCGCTTAGAATAGGATTTTAACGAAATTTAAGCAAATTTTTTTACGCTTCCTTCCAAACGGATTAAAAGTTTAAAAGCGTAATCTTTAATAATATACTTTAACGGATTTAATACGAACTTGAAAATTGTTAATGAGTTCATGTTGATTGGATGATCAAGAAATTTGCTCATTTATCCTTTCGTTTACGTAAAAAGCTTCAAGGTTGCGTTACAACGAAAACCCATTATATTGCACAGTTTAAGGTTAGACGTGAAATGAATTCGCTGGCAACCACAACTACAAGAACTCTAAAGAGAGTTAAAATACGTGAGAGAAAAGAAAACAAATGAAAAGCTTGAATAAATTTCCATCACTCATTACGTGTGTAATGAACTACGGAATATGCTATTAAGTAAAGAATTTTATCTGAAAGTATTTAGAATCAAAAGTAATGAGGAGGAGTCGCTTAAGCTATCTTTTGTTATTTAATGCAGAAAATTCAAGCAAAACTCGACTAACTCATGCCTCTATCTCAACAGTATTTTATTAAATACTATGCGAAGCTCTATGTAGTTCTTAACTTTGTTACTGATTTGTTTAACGCTAATCTGAGAACATAGTTATGATTTCAGGTCAAGGTCAAGTCTTCTTCACCTTGATGTCGTCTATTTTGTTTACCTAAACTAATGTAGCGTAAAGTTCTTTTCAAATCAATGTAACCCTACACTTAGTTTCCTTTTCCAATAATTATTGTCGATGTTTAGTTGATTTGTACCCCAATGGTGAAGCAACGAAACTTGCTTTTTATGGCGCATCTATTTAGAGCATGTCTGTCTGTTTCAAAAACAGCAAACTATCAATATGTGGAAACATCCAATCAATCACAAACACATAAATCACTTAAATTTTGAAAAAATATATATCAACCACACAAGCACTCGAAATTACACGATGTTCAAAAGCAAAACTCATTCGTGTACCAAATTTTCACAAATATTGGACTGAAACTTCTCAGCAACTATTCATTCACTCGACATATTTTCTAAAGGATTAAAAAAAAAAAAAATTTTACAAATATTTCCCTCTTATTGGAATAATAATAAATTTAAGAGCCCACATAGTTGAACTTCGATTCTATCACACACAAATTTGCAAAAAGTATTTTCATTAAAGGTCCATATCGTGTAATAAATATTTCTTATTAGAATCCTGTAAAGACAAAGTGAGACTTAAAACGAACGTTACATTCTTGGCTGTTGTATCACTCACAATATTCTACGGCAGATAACGGTGGATTCGAACACTGCAGGCAATGGTGGATTCTAATCCGATGAGCAAGGATGGAAAGCATTGGATTCAAGTATAATCTATTCTGATAGGAAATGTTGGATTCTAATATGGTAAAGACTTGTATTACATGTTCATAGTCCATATGGTAGATAATGACGGATCCTAATATAGTCTAATCTGATAGCTAATGATGGATCCGTTCGGCTAGATAACGGTATAGTCAGGAATTGTAACGATGGGTCATAATTTATTCTAACAGTTCACAATGCATTCTCATATAAAAGATAGTTTTTGATTCCATCACATGTTAATTAACTTTAAATCCTTATACGATCTATTTTAATACGGGAGGCAAAATTTTTATTTAAAGTTCAACTCTTATGTGCGATATTCGAATACGGTAGAGATGGTATTGTAAATATTGTATTGCGGACAATGCTTACAGTGATCTCGCTCCCCTGCCCCTAATCCCGCAGTTTCAGGATGTTTATGAACCCGGCCACCTTCCTTAGTTCGGAGCCCGACCGCCGTATGCGGCGTTATGAAGTGTTTGTCGAATACCTGGTATCTGATGCTACCTATACTTCTCAAGTGGTATCTGAGGGAATTATGCCCCGTGTAGAGGTCAACAGACAGACGTATGTTTCTCCTTTCTAGTTTCCCAATAGTTTGTATGCTATGCCGGAAGATTTAATGAACCTTTTTAGTTGCGGTCATGGTTAAGAAGGAGAGAAAAGGATATGGTGCTTGTGTACTCTTAACTTAGAAATGCTCATATATAGGGTAAGGGGAACAACCAGTGTAGAATGCACTATTTCCAAGGCAAAGAATTATATAATTAAAGAGCGTGGAGTCGCGCGGTAGTGTTTGAAACGGTCTACGAATATTTCGCAGACCGTTCTTTACTAAAGAACTTAACTAGATGAACTTAACCAAATCAAATCAAATATTTGCTTGAGACGTTGCGTGTCCAAAATTCGTCTCAAGGCGTATATGATATTTTTACATGTGCATATATATATATATATATATATATTTTTTTTTTTTCTTTTTTTCAATCTTTTCGCACATGCGACCAACTTTAATTAAATCAATTAAATTGTTTAAATAACTTATTAAACACAAACCTAGATATAAAAATACGTGTTTTTAATAATAATTATTTTAATTAATTTAAAGATTAATTACATTTATTATACAATACAATATATATGCACAATATGCACAAACGTATTAAAAATGAAACATTAAAGTAAAAAAAAAAAAAAAAAAAAGCAAAAAAAAATTAATCTCTCATAATAAGGACGATAAAAAACAAAAAAAAAAGGAATAGCTCCAGAGAACATTAAGTATATAGAATAAAATTACATTAAAGTAATGAGTGAATAAAATGTATATTACTAAGCAAGCAGCTTAATAAGGAATTTAACCATCAGCATAAAAACATGTATCAAAGGGAAAAAAAAAATTTCTGTACAAATATGAAACCGCCACAAAACAAACATTGAAGCGGAATAAAACAACAAACAAAATTAAATTGAAAGCGAAAAAGGTAACAAGAAAACCGACAAAAAAAACAAAAAAAAAAAAAGAACGAACGGTACATGTATGAACTACAACGAAAAGAAAAACAAAAAAAGGGAAAACGGAAACAAAAATGGAAGTGAAACCATCGCAAACACAATCACTTAGCATAATATCTGATGTTTTTAGATGGCTCCCTAACGAAATTTACATAATTCTGCTGTTTTTTTTTTTTCTTTCTTTTCTTCCTTTTCTTTCTCCCTTTTCATTTGATAGGGATTGAACAAGAAGAAGGAAAAGGAAATATCAACAACCAAGACAACAAAAACATGAAATGAAAATGAAACGAGAAACCACAAAAATAATTTCTTATACTCGCGTCTGTCTTAGGATTAGAACTCTTGCAAGTCGGACACCTTATCTAAATTTTCATTATTAGTCGGAGTAGGTAACATTTTCACTCCGCTCTCTGCTAGCTAAACGTATTAAATAAGCGAAACAGATTTATTTATGCATGCGTTTATGTTGAATATTTAAGATTAAATTTTCATTATTAGTCGGAGTAGGTAACATTTTCACTCCGCTCTCTGCTAGCTAAACGTATTAAATAAGCGAAACAGATTTATTTATGCAGGCGTTTATGTTGAATATTTAAACATCTGAGCGGCGCTATAGGCAATCGAACAACTACGACTTAATTCTTGTAGACTTTCACATCTAAACTGTTATCCTCCGTTAGCGCAGCGGTATTAATAATTTTTAAGCGCTCTTCTCCATTCCCCGCTTAAGCATATAAAAGTTAATGTAGAGCTTAGAAGGAAAACATATTCGTAAAGCGATAAGTGTGACAAGGAAGAAAATTCGAATAATTGATTGTTTCCCCTGCCTGACGAATTTTATCGGATCTCCAAAAGTTTGCCAGCAAATAGGTTACTAAACAAACTAAAACTAACTGGAATGTTAACCTAATGCAAGCATTATCTTAACCCGCCCCGACTAACATAACTTTACCCTTTTTTTTTTTTTGTATTCGCTTACCAATGAAATTCTATTGTATAAGCCAGCAAGTATAACATATGAATGCCTAGACGACTGGTTACATAAAATGTACATTTTTAACTTCATAGCTTATCGTCATTGTAGGCAAAATCGCTTAATATTAACCGACAATCTCTGTAATTGCAAATAGAATGCAATCTAAGAGATGTTCGCACGAGCCTGACTACTGAAGTCGAGGCTTTAACGACTGGTAGCAACACTGTCCGTTAGCTAATTAAATGTCTAAAAAAATATTCTCCATTGTATGCAGCGTGATGCTAATTAATTAACAAAATCAGTTAACTCACGCATCTCATCGTTATTTAATCCCAGACATATATAAACATGTGCAAGCAAATCGCTTGCAACGGGTTAATTTTTATAACACGATTTCCTTGCAACGCGGATCGAAAATTTTCAACGCGTTCACTTATAACACAAATTTTTCCAAACTTGCTGAAATATTTATCCATGTCGTCGGTTGTTTGATACGCTAAATTTTTTTGTTATTCGCAACACTTGTTCCGTAATATTTAATGCGATACGAATTCATTTAATCGTATCGCATCAATTTTTAAGTTTCTTATATCAAAGCTAAACAACATCGTATGGCATAATATGGGATTTCTTTTAACTCTACGAAGGCATTCCGTGAATTGAATTGATTCGGAGTTTTATGCAGAATAGGGATATGCATTAAACGCACTATGAGAGGCTTGACTGTACACAATTATGTAATTCTGTGAAATATCACTTGTTACACGTTACACGTTACACGTTACACGTTACACGTTATTACGAATTAAATTATCGAATAACATAAATAAGAAAACTATAGATTTTTTGAAATGAATCGCACAGCGCGCCAAGCGAAAAATTTCAATTCTGTATTAATTATAATCGAATTTGTGTATGGAAGCATTTTTCCGCGAAATATTTATAAACCTATTACGTATAACTTTCAATTTAATTGAAATGTTCGATCTCTGTCTTACAGATGGCGTACTTCTCCTACATATGTCTCTATGAAAATGTTCTGGTTTCTGTTCTGGAATTTTTATAAAATTTAATTAAAAAGTTGTTTAAAAGACTTGAGATTTTTTTTTACTCAATTATCGAGACTTTACACATGAAAATGAACGATTGAACAGATGATAGAATTATAGGATGAACTCATCTTGAATCGATTCGAAATCTTACGCAGCCAAAGATCAATTTCTTCAAGATCTATTTACATATCGAAGAACAATAAATATTAGGAGTAATGATTTCCTTGCTCTGGACAGACGAATAGACTTAAATGACTTTTAAAAAGTTGATTTAAATCAATTAATCAAAACTTTATTTAATAAAATATTTTACTTAATTACGAGTAATGTTTCCCTTGCTCTGGACAGACGAATAGACTTAAATGACTTTTAAAAAGTTGATTTAAATCAATTAATCAAAACTTTGTTTAATAAAATATTTTATTTAGTTTCGTTAACAAATTCGTGGATTCTCATCCTCTGGGATTGAGTTGATTTGTAAAGCTACTGCTTCCTTCAGTTAATTCAGATCGTCGACATCACTTCAAACTTAGTTTAGTGAAAATGCTAATCGCGCCCCTCATGCAAGATATCAGTTTATTGCTCAACAATAGAATAGAGTTTGAACTTGACGTTGCAAACTATTCTGCTTGCGTGGATTGTTGTTGTTTAGTGATGATCATGTTAACTTGTGTATATAAATACATATACATGTACATATATTATTATTATATAAAAAATTATTTACAATATCTGCTAGAAAACTAATTCGGAATAAAAAAAAGTGTAAAAAGCAGTTAAAGTCTAGTTATACTAGCTACGCGATATGTACCCCGATCAAACTTGAATCAATTTATTATTAATACAAGTCCATAACATACATACATAACATATGCTAGTATATATTTTTTATTAATTATGCTCACGATACATCAATTTCAATATTCGACAAAACTTCGCACGTATTAATAAAACGGTAGCCCACCTAAATAACCCTCTCCAGTCGACATGACTCGGGCGATGAAATCCTGCCCCTTGAATGCCCTAGAAGCGTATCAAGATGCGGAACTATTGTGTTGCAAACCTAGTACTGTCCTACCGGTTCCGAGTGACCGTACCGGCGAGATCGAGCTGGGACGGGTAAGCTTTTGATCTCGAGATAGGATCGAGGAATTGGTAAAACTGAGGCTGGAGGCCCGAGTTTTCAGACGGCCGTATCTATGTAACACAGTCAGAAGTTTACACATGTTTCCGCATGTGCCTCTAAATGCTTAAGCCAATCAGCATTTAGCTCGACAGTCAAGCCGCCTTAAAGTCCCTAAAGGGGCAAATGATGACATCTAGGCTTGTGTTGCAGTGTTTTCAAGCACTGAATGAGGCGGAATGGCGTGCACCTGATATGAGTGCCTCGCAATTCGGGTGTTGAGGGCAAGGAAAGGGCCTAGATGGGAACTCGAGGGACCATGTTAGGTTCTGGAGCTTTTCGTAGCGTATCAAGAATCCATGTTAACACGTCGGTATCGCAATGGGCATAAAATATATCGGATTGCCATTGGAAGCAATGTGCAGGACAACGGCAGGCAAAAGGATTCATCAAATTTTCCGGTACGGCACATCACCTACTGGAACTAAGAAAAAGCGACCTACATTTAGTCACGGCTTTCTACACGGGTCATAATTCCCTCAGGTACCATCTAAAAAACTTGGATATATCCGATACCGATTCATGCAGATTCTGCCAAGAGGCGGAGGAAACGTCCTATCATATTCTATGTGAATGTGAGGCCATCTGCAGAATCGGACACCATGTGTTTGACAAGCATTTTACAACGCCGGACACACTATGGTGCTCCGATCGATCGAAGGAAGAAGGGAAGATTTATAGAAATCCTGAAGAAGGCTGGAGAGCTAGCGGCAAGGCCGAGTACGTAATAGATCTTCTAGGTTGCGACACGAATTTCCCACGCAATTAATAATAACAATAACCCTCTCCAAGTTGGAAGGTAAAATTCCCAAACAAAAAGTGTAGCAACAATAAAAGTAAACCATAGTAGACCGTATCAACAGCGGCAAGATGGATCATCACGGCATTGTAACATATATGATAAAATGGCATTTTTTACTTTTAGAGCTGACGCCATAGATCGACACACGCACACGCAGTGGAAGTGATATATTTGGTGTGTGTGTGTGTTTGTGATACCCTAATAAGCCAATAATTACAGGTTACAGTTGCCGGAATGTGAACAGCAATCGCGCTCTCCATAAAAATAGACCAGGAATACCAGGATACATTTTCCGAAAGTTCTGATCAGCATTTTCATATGTCACTAGTAGTATAATAAAATGATTATATATATTATATATATATATATATCTGGTTTCTCTGAGCCTTGAGTGTGAAAATGATGAAAAATTCATTATTACGAATAAAAATCGCATACGATTTGATAAATGAAAGCTAACTTATTTATAAAAGAGATGATAAATTTTATTATATTTTTGCTGTTAATTTAATTTGAATCGCAAAAAAAAAAGCCGGTAAAACCACAAAACTCTCCATCAACATTGAGACACAGGATGTGTAAATATTCGCTTGAGGAAGCATATAAAAGCTGTCATTCATAATCGTTAGTTATGACATGTGCATATGTGTCTCTCTGTGTGTGTGTGTGTACATAACTGCAGCTATAAATTTCATGACATTTTATTATCCTCACATCCGTACAATATTCGGAAGAAAAACTAGACAACTGTTTTAAAGTTTTCACCCATTGTTGCATTCTCGCTCTGATTGTTTACCATATTTACTTGCTTCTGCCTCGCTCGGCCTTTAACTTCGTCAAGCGAAATGTAAACTCTTAAAAAAAAAAAAAACAAAACTCATCAAATTTATTAAATATGAAGAAGAGCAAAATAGTAAGAAACAATCCATGAGATATCGTATCGTGTCGCACAGTCAGCATTACTGTCACACAATTCTTTGTTCTTATATATATATATAGAGAACGCCTTTCAAATAATATCGAAAATCAACTGAAAAGGGAAGACAGCAGGGGGTTGGGGGGGGGCCAAAAGAAATCCGCATAAAAAACAAATGAATATGGAAAAGTTTTTTTTTTGGGAACTTTGGAGAATGCTGAAAGAAAACAAAGAGCCGAACTCAAAAAAAAGACGAAAACAACAACAACAACAAGAACAATATAGGGAAACCTCAGCCGAAAAACAAACAATTTCAAGAAATATGAACGTTAACGAAGCTTTATGGATTTTTATGATGCGTTTCAATTCACACCAAAGATAGGAATAAATGTATGAGGGAATGACAAAACAACAAAAATTGAAATGAAATTTGAAACAGAATTTCAATACAAAGGATGACTAAAGTTTTCATATTCATTTGTTTGCTTGTTTGTTTGTCTAACATTTATTCACTTAACGCAATGCATTGCGTAGCATTACAGTGAATAGGAGAGTATTTATTATCGCTCGTCTTGGTTTCACTATAGCCTATATATTTGTATGTATATGTATATATGTATGTACATGTATAATCCAGAGAATAACACACAATGTATAATACATACATATACAGTTTTACACATATAATACAACACATACACATGCACATACATATAATACAACATAATATGTATGCTATTTTGTGCAGAGCTGTGTGTGTGTGTGTGTGTGTGTGTGTGTG
>KK502443.1:744473-788932 GCA_000688735.1 Glossina austeni
GTGTGTGTGTGTGTGTGTGTGTGTGTGTGTGTGTGTGTGTGTGTGTGTGTATGTATGTCTATGCTATGAGTGCTGCACGAATAAGAAGATTAGCGCCGAAAGTATGTGACTAATTACTTGTGATACAACATTCGAACATATCCAACGAAGCATTCGCTTAGATCCCCTTAAGATCAGAGAGCGTCAGCCAATCTATTGCAGTAAAGAAAGAAACGTATGGCGAGATGTAGCTCTAAATCAGCCTTTCTGTACGCTGTAAAATTGTATATCGAATATTCCTATAACAAGTGGCATCCTCCTCTCGAATAACTTATTCACAGGGTGTCAACTGCCACGTAACACAATTTAATTTTAAAGAATTTTATTTGATTTCCGTAAGAATGCCTGATGGTAACGTCCGTACCTAGTCAGAAATATTTTTTCTATTTATCTGTTGTCCATTTGTAGACATATATATATATATATATATATATATATATATATATATAGATTTTGAGGCTGTCCGATAATTTAGATCATTTGCCCGCCTATATTGAAAACTTTACCGCACATGAGATTTGAGTCCGCAACCATTGGGTTGTTAATCGCGATTCCTTGCCTAGTCGACTACACCTGCGGATTGTCAGAAATATATATATATATATATATATATATATATATACTATATCAATATATATAGTATGTCGATCTTAGATGGCTGTAATAATACGATTTTATCTTATTGCGCGGAATTGCTTAAATAAAAAATAAGCCAAGAGTTCGTTACTATATTTTTCATTTAGTTTCAGTTATCGAGTTTTAGAAACAGCACGACTCGTTCACATTAATCACAAGATCTGACATAATCTTTGTGATAAGCTATTCATTTCAATGAGTGGAATGTTTTTAAGGGTGTCACTAGTAGTCACACCGTTCGATTTTTCATTTAGTTAAACTCTACCATTTCATCACCAACCAATAATCGCTTCGCAATGATCGCGTGTGGAAATTTAACGTCGTCGACTTATCACCGATTAGATCTGATTTATCATCGCCTTAATGACAAAGGCTTTAGCCCTTACAGAAGCACAGTATTACTAATAACCTGCTCTGTTTGTCGATTGAGTGCTAGTCTCGCCAATTGGATATTTTGATGATCCATTTTTGGGCTCTTTTTTGCCGCAAACTAGAAAAACTCCATTCCTCTGACACATCGTCGTTCTAAACAGGACGCCGTGCTCGGTGTGAAAAAACCAAATCCTTAAAAAAAAAAAAAAAAAAAAAAAACTTATGTCGACATCGATTACTTATGATCGATGCAGAGCAGATTTGCTTTGTAAGAAATATTTTCAAGAAAATATGATTTTTATACAAAGTATACAGAGCACCAAGCGACGTCAGAATACCACATCCCGAATAACTTCTGCTCCTAAGCCCCCTGTTTTCTGTCATTGACCTAATTACGCATGTACGAGAGAACTTATTTCGTCTCAAAAACAACAGTTTGTCGTCCTTTTCCCCCATTTAGATTACACCGACAGTGCTCGGTCAGTTTAAGTCAGTGCCCGTTAGGAATAATGTATTTACGTAATAATTTTTCCAATATGATGATGAGCCTATTCGTCAAGTTCAATTATTAACCTGGCATTGGGTTAAGCTATAGCACGCCAGACATTTTGCATTCTGAATATATTTGAGATGATCATTATTGTGGGACGGTTTGAAATCGAGTTTTTTGTTGTTCCTTATTCCTAACAGACGAATTCAATGTCTGTGTCGTCTATGAGTCTTTGAAGCGGGAGCAGCAGCGACGCATTCACTTGCTCTTCATTTCCTGTAAATTGAAATTTATCGTAAACGAGATAGACATTTTCCTGTTGAATTCCGTTGAATTATTTATAAGATATTTTCAAGAAGCTCTCAATCAAGATGAAACCCTAATAGCCCTAACAGTCCCAAAAAAAGTACCGATTTAAAGTATTCAGCGATCAATGTGCTAAATTTAATCGATCAGATAACAGATAAGGCGTCGCATCGCATCGCAATAGATGCTAACAACAATGAAAACTCTTGAACAACTTGAACAAATATTGATATGAGCGACCGATTTAACCGATTTAAAAATCTTATAAAAATTAATTTTTATGCAAAATATTGCGTTATAATATAAATGAAATTTAATTTTTAATCATCATTAACAAATAAAACAGCAGTAATAACGCATATCCCTCACTAACGATTCAGTTCAATAACATTTCCTGCTCTTTGTAACAAACTAATTGCATATAATTACAAATGAATTTTCTATTCACCTATAGTGCAGACTTCCCCCCCCCATAACAACAAAACATAAGCATTAAATATTCATATTAATCCATTGACAACAGCGTTATTATCATTGCAATTGTGGCATATAATCAGATAGCGTAGTGTTTCGTAGTGTTCGTAGTGTTACAAATGTTGTTGCAAAGTGAAAAAATAATTTCAAAACACGATATAGATAAAGTGTAGCAAAGTGAAATAAAGTACTTCAAGAAAAATCGGATAAATCTAAGCAAAATGCGTGATAATGCTTTAGACGCAAGCGCACATATTTGCCATTAGACAAGTAAGAAAATAGTCTTTGTCTATATCATCGTCTTTATCTTGAAATAAGTAAAAACATTATAGCGGACAACGCGAACCTACAGTTACTCATATAACGCCTTTTCAAAATTGCCGCGTTGTGTGAGAGGCGATCAAAAAAATTCAGCGAATCCGAAGCATTTTCAAAAACGTTCGTCCTTGAGCCGATGCACGTCAGTGTACCAAATTTCATCACAATATCTCAAAAATTGCGGCCTGTAGGCTAAACACAAACAAAAAAAAAAAAAAAACAAGATGGATGGACGAACAGAAAAACTTAGATCGATTCAGAAAGTGATACCGAATCCATCGGTATAATAAAAGTTACGTCGCCCTCAAGACACTTGCACCAAAAGTGGTATAGAGTGTAAAAGAAACTTCAAAAAAAAAAACAATGAAACTTCAATACTCTATAGTATTGGTTGGCCGTGAACGAATAATTCCGTTTCTATACGGGAACTGGAGGAACGTTCCAACAAGTTTCATGTCAAATTATGCGTCATCATAAGCTAAATAATTTCTTTCAATAATTTAATCACACGCTATATTTATATTACCTCAGAGAATTCTTGATCTCCTTACCCCCTCCCAGGAGGTATAACGAATGAAATTCTTATTCTTTTTTCAACATTCTTTGCAGCTATTACGTCAGCAATTGCAGCATTTTAAAGTGATTGCAAATTCTGTCAAATTCCGTTTTCGTTTATTATATTACATATGACACAAGATGATATATATAATACAAGTCGGAGCAATATCACTTACCACAGCGGCAATAGGTGTGTAGGTCTTTGTTTCTTACGTCCATTAAAAACTGAATAGTGAGCTTTTTTTTTTTAAGATATAAATTCAGGAAACTCGTAACTGAACAGAGCAGAGCATAACTGGGCATATAATTCATGTTAAGGCCGGTAATTCCGGTAAATAGAGAAGTGAATCCTGCGATGAAGTGCCCTGCTCTCAGTATCGTTAATAATAAAAATATTATTTTTAATTAATTAAGCAACATTTTATAGAATATGAACAGAGCTATCAGATTTGCAAAAAGTGCAAAAAAAGAGAGAAGAGAGAGAAAGAAAATATAGCAAAAGATTTTTATTAAATAAGACGGATTTGTACTTTTTTATAATAATTTTTTTGGATTTTTAAAATACAAAATTCATTCAATGAAAAATTTATTTAGCCCTGGAAAATTTCTTTGAGGAAATGATTTAGCACGGAAGCATTTCCTTTAACCCAATCGGTTATTTAATTATTTATCATCGCACTACAATACACTAAAAGTTTTGAGCATATTAAGTTTTTCATTGAATTGGTCTAATAGCCAAAAAAAGCTGAAGACTAAAGAAAATATTTTAATTTCGTTTGGCTGCACATTTTCCAGCTGTTTATGGGATATTGAAAGACATGAGACAAAATGCTGAAATTTCTGCATATTATTTAAGAACACAAGGACAATATATATATATTTATAATAAAGATAGATTAGAGTCGTCCCTTTGTCCACTCATTCGACTGCTTGCAGGCTACTATAAAAATTGAGAAAAATATCTAAAACTGCGTTCACATATTTTTTAAAATAATGCGAAATATACTCTACACCACCGGTGCTCCAAGCTTACATTAAGTTCGTGCGGATGTATGCTACATCTATAATAAAAGGACTTGAAATAGATCGATCTTCTATCAAGCAAATCGATTCAGAATCACTTTCGGATTTAATTTAAGCATGTCCATCCGTCTGTCCACCTGTCCATGTTGTTTTCCTTTATTCGATCTACAGGCGATTCCCAATTTTGAAGATAGTTTGATGGAATTCGATACACAGACGCATCTTGGCTCAAGGACGAATGCGATTGCAAATATTTCGGATCGGCCAATTTTTGCGACCACTTCTCATAGAACATCTTATTTTGAATAGTCATTATATGAGTAACCGTAGAGTACGGATTACACACATCCACACACATCCATTATCGCGCAAAACAAATGAAACAAACTCAATAAGAAATTTGGGATTAATTAATCCAAAAAATTTGTAAAACCTACTTCCGGTAACCTACTGCCGGTAGGTAACGAAGATTACAACACTTAATCCTGTTTGGTATCTAAAATTCGTTCCAAGTTTTCTTCTTTTTTCTTTTTCTTCGAAATGCAATAAAGTTGCATTCATAAGCGCCATATGGTGGCAATTTATTCATAACACATCGGTCAATAATTCCCGAAACTGATACATAGTTATCGCTTCTAACAAAAAATCAATATGAATTTTGGAAAGTGCGAACCGTTAAAGACGGAAGTTTTGTTAAAAGCATCAAAAAAATCTTGAAAAACTGTCTCGATAATCCGAAAGGAAAATAAAACAACACTACCGCAATTCGTAAGGTTAAAGTGACCGAAACAAGCCAAAAGCTAGCCGACAAGGTTGCAGTCTCCGTATTTTGGAATGGGCACAACATTGTATTCGTCGACTATGCTGAAAAATGAAGAATGACAAATATCGAATATTATATTATATAGCACTTTTGAGTCGATTGAAGAAGGAAATTAAAAAAAAAAAAAAAAAAAAAAAAAAAAAAAAAAAAAAAAAAAACGCTCAAACTGCCGAAAAACGAAAAACTGTTTCACAAAACTAATGGTAGAAAATTACAAAATTAGTCGATAACTACTATGGATAATTTGCAAGAGCTGAAGTTCGAATTACTATCACATCCTGCGTATTCTCAGCGATTATTATCTGCAATAAAAATATATCGAAAGGTTAGAGAACCAATGAATTGATTTTGTCACATTCGAACGAGACAATGTCCGAATTTTTCAAAAACAAAGATATCTTTTTTACTTACTCCCGGCACTTATTAACCCCTGTCTCATATTGTGTATGTTTATAATATGCACGCGCATACAGACATCATTGATTGCAAGTTTTATATCGAAATCATTATATGTCCAAACGTATTATATACAAAACGGTTATAAATAACGTTAGTAACGTGCATTCTTTAAATTACTATAATTCCTGCAATTATAAAGTATTTTTAGTGTTTTATGGATTTTTGCTATTCCTTAACAAAGAACTATTTACTAAAAATAATTATTCAAACCAAGTCAAGAAATCCGTGTTTTCATTAGACGAAGACTGCACACTTTCTCTTCACTTGGGGGAGTGGGGAAAAAACAAGTTTAACCTCCTTTCTATTCATCACCCTTATCCACTTGCAATTTTTCTGCATATCTATTACTGGAAGATAAGAGCGTACTAAACTTATGATAGTCTTTGTAATATTCAGAAATAATTTTAGATAATCAAACAAATGGTAGATTTATTTACGACATTTCTGAAACTCTTCCGAGGCGATTCAATACTTTTTCCATCCGGCGTATATTAACGTTCTACACCTTGCTGATTGATATAATCTAGATCGGCAACATGAATTACCGCAAAGAGTTGAAATTGCGACACTATCTTAGATACTGACCATTTTATTTATTCTACACGTTAATGACCTCCCGCGGCGATTGAATATTAAGTATTTCATCGATTCACACAAACTTGGAAAACGTAGATTCATTTCGATCGATTTAGGGATTCGGTTCGACCAAAAATTGTGTTTTACTTTGCACATTGAGCGCTCTTTAACTAAAGGTAGGTCTGCGCTAGGTTTCATTAAGAGGTGATCCAAAGAGTTTACGAAACCCTTTGTGGTCTCCTTCCTGTAGGTGCTATATAGATATAATTGAATCCGTTCAAAAGCAATTCTTCCTGTTTGGCCTTGGGAATTTGAGATGGGACCAGCTTGCCTCTCCGCCTCCTTATGAAAATAAGTTGCTTCTGTTATCCTTACCGTCACTTAAGAAACGTAGATTCATTCTTCGTGTTTCCTTTTTAATTGATAAGATAAACTTTAATGTTCCTAACCGCTTCTCTAAGAACTTTATCTTAATTAAGTTTAGCCAATTATGAGTTGTTCAACCCGTTCTAAATGACATCCATCACTTGGTCGCAATATTGGACTCTTTAAAGTCTATCAAACTATGCCTAATACGTCCCATTTGTCCATGTCATCTTTAACCTAACTTGGAATCTCAACATCTGACTATAATTCCAAAATTAATTGGTGTTGTTTACCGTTATCGGTTACCAAGCTTCAGCATGTTTGCAATAACTTAGGGGTTCACTTGCAGCTTGGATCTGTACCAGCGGTAGGTATGCCTCTGCGCTAGATTTCTTTTTTTTCTTTATTTCTTATTTATTTAAACGCGAATTATTATTTTTTTCTTCAGCTCTCCTTATATACTTCTTTTATTTAAATTGTAGATTTACTTCTAAGAGCCAACTGAATTCGAATGCTAATTTATTTTAACTGAGTTTCATGTGTAAATAAACAAACAAATTACTACATCTGCATAGAGGAAACAAAACCAGCCTTTCTGAAAAAAGGCAAATGTTTCACGGAGATAAAAGAAATTTCTCCACCAATTCAGCTCGTCTTTCTTTACGTTCCTTTAAATCCATTAGCATGACAAATGCAGGATCTATCTCAAATCTCTCTGATTGTTGTATACATGCACAAGACACTTAACATAGCCATAACCCAAGCGATGTATTGTTAACCTGTTTGAGTCCCAGACGGTTTTGAAAAAACACTTCCGCTGTCTGGGTTTTCTCGACATGAAATCTGAACAGCGCGATCGAGCTGCTTGGTACTCAAACTTGGTAATAAAGATCAAAAATATTGTTTTTAAATTCGTAACGTATTTAGGGGTGGATGGATGAATGATTCCTTTGGAGCCCAATACAATTTCATTTGATTTCTTTATTGTAATAACTCTTTTCTTCAAAACGAGAGAAGAAATTCAGAAAGAAAAAATTCTTTCAAGATGCATCAAAAAAATAAATCCAAGAACGTTTCAAAAATCTCTTCTTCTCAATGCTATGCACATAATTATAAGAGGAAAAATATATTTTATGCCTTTGACCATTGAAGTCACTGAGTAAATGAGCTTTTCTTCTCAAATTTTATTCATCATTCACATCAATGGAATGCAAAAGATCGTTTCAAAGCTAACTTTACTGCGATCTTCAAAAACATAAATTTTTTCCTTACTCATGTGAATTAAACAATCAACTAAAAAAAACCCTTTTCGTATTCATTTCGCTTTCATGGTACGTTTACACCGATGTGCACAAAAAATTTGCAATGAGATGCTTTACTTTAAGCAAATGAAAACTTCAATTTTTCTTCTTTCGTTTCTTACATATTCAAAACTAATTGCAAGAGCAGATGCTTTGCATTTTCTTATAACTTTTTCTTGTTTCTTGAAAGTGATTATCTTATATCAGCGAAATTTGTCGATTCAGAAAAAGCGCAGCTTTTGTGCTGTCACAAGTCTGTGAATGTCGTTGACCATTAGAAGAGAAGAGAAATTTTGATACGTTCACCTGTTAACATCAATTATACCATAAATAATTTGATTATTTGCCGTTAATATAGAATTGTTATTGTGAAGTTTGGTTTGCTCCGAGAGAAGATTTTTCAAATAACTTGGCAGCATTGGGAGATCATTGGCATTGTTATTGTAAAACAGCAGAATTTTTACTCTTAATGAATACTTGTGTAGCATCATAGCAGTAATCGAATAGTCGATTTTTTCTCTTCGAAAATGTAGCTACGATTATGTGTGAATTTCTTGTTGCGAGAACAGTTGAGAGTTGAGGGCGTTTAGATTGGAAGTGGTTTTTTACAAAAATTGTTCGCTGCATTTTTAATTTCTTGTAATAAAAAATATAAGGACAATGAGTTATCAAACGATACTTTTACAAATAATAGAAAGTATGGCAGAAGACGATGACGAAACTAAGCAATTGCTTAGAAAAATAGAGATTGCATATCGCGAGAAGATGGAATTGGAAAGACAAGTGAAAGGTAAAAACGCTGAAAGAAAATGGCGTCGTATCTCTCCCTCAATTCAATGCATTTTTAGGCGTGGAAATTAAATTCAATATGTTGAAATTTAATTCCTATGCTTAGAAAAGTAGTCAAGCCTCATTTGCCAAGTTTGCTCTCTCTTATTCCAACAATTGTAGTAAAAGGAAATTGTATTTGCGAATATTTCGTTAACGTGATTACTCCCTTTTTAGAAGAGGAAAAGGAGATGGAATTGCTTCAACACCATTCCTTCACCGTTGAGTATATGATGGACAACTTTAGAAGCCTTATGACGTTAATGCATTCCGCAACCCAAGACATGACGCCATTTATTCGCCTTAAAAGAAATTTACAAAGAATAGATTTTTCAAAAATGTTGCGGTCCGATCTACTAACTCTTGAGCAAAGTTACCGTGAAGAATGGGATAAATTGCAAAAAGAATTTGCAGAAGAATTGTCTTGGCAGGAGAAAATGAAGAATCGTAATATAGGTAATTGTTAATATATAAATATTTACACAAATTTATCATCTATTCACATGAGAACGGAGTTTAGTTACGTTGTTTGCATATTGGTCTGTCAAAAAGTTTGTGTTCATTTAAACAAATTTCAGTAAAAATAAGATTAACAATAAAAATTTTACATGTGTGCGTAAGTAAAAGCACTATTTCTGCATTCACATATATATCTGCTTTTCATGTAAAGCTCATTAAAGAAGGAGTTTCATGTTTTATACTCTTAACTACAACAACAACAACAAAATGTAGTTAAACGACAGAAAAACATGACTAAATCAAATCTCATACTAACGGTTACATTTGACTGTTACCAACTAGGTAAAAAAATTAATATACTGTCATCTTGTATTTTTGCCTAAATTTCTATTCAAAGTTCAAGAATATTACCAAAGAAATTTGGCTTTAAATAAAGCTAAACAAACATTCGAAGAAACAAAAATAAGTTTGCAGAAGTCCTTACAAGAAGCTCAAAAGCTGACTAATGCTGCTCGTGACGAAATGAACATGCTAATCGTTTCAATAATTGAAGATTCTAAGGAATTAAGAAACCTTCAGGAAGAGGTTGTTCGCTATATTTCTAAAGTTTCTGAAATTCTAATGTAAATTAAATATTTGCAGCACCATCAATTGGTTACATTTAAGGAAATGGTTCAACAATTGCAAGATCGGAAGTTGGAATTGCAAATAGAGTTAAGCAAGTTACCGACACCCTTATCAACTATGGTGGATTTTTTATATTTTTACTTCGAATTTTGTAATTTAATAACTTCACTTTTCTTTAAACGTAGGATTTACAACCAAGCTCCAGTTCTTTCCAAGCTCAATTGCAAATGACTGCGTTTCCTTCGTTAACGAATTTCATACCAAACATTAATCCATCTGTTGATAACAAAATTCGTTCGCTGACTACTGTGCCCATTTCGGAAGCTATCGGGGCAGTCAGTGCTCCAACTATGAATTCTACATATTCTCCAAAAAAGATTGATAAACATGTACATTTTCAAAAGCCCACGACTAATACAAATCTTGCTGTTGACTCAAATCGCGTGAATTCAAATCTCAAATCGAGTATAGAGTCCAAAAAACTAATTATTGATAAAAGAGATACGGATGGCTTGACCAGCGTGGGTACGACTTTTGAATGCAATGTCGGTTGTGAAAAGCCCATCAACAGTGAGACTACAATTTCTGAGTTGAATGTCGGCATTGAAAAGGTCCCAGTAGATGAAAAAATTAAGAAGCCGTCGAACAAGACGGACTCTGTTTCTGAATCGAGTGCTCAAGATCAACGACACCAATCTAACATTCCTGAAGAGGTAATAGTACAAGAAACGGAAGAGGAAAAACCTGTTGAAGCGGCTGAAAATGTAATTAACTTAAATAATCCAGAAGAGATTTCAAAGCCCAAAATTGAGATATTAGAAAATGTGGTTATTAAAGTACCTAACCTTGTTAATGTAGCCGAAAAGAAGAAGTCTGACGACAAAAAAGTCACTGCCGATGTTAAGGATCAAAAAACTGCAAAAGAATCAGAATTGTGTTCTTTAATATCTTCTTCTTGTAGCCAACTTGTAGCCAATTTTACACCTTTTAAAGATTTTAATTCATATTTCAAGACGAGTGCCTTTTTGTCGGACAGCATTTCGATGAGTAATGAGAAGGTGCCGGTCGAGAAAAACGAAAGTGAGCATCTTCCACTTACGGAACAAATGGTCGCCGACTCAGAGCTAGCAGATTTCGGCCTTCCTTTGGGAGGTTTCATGTCTAACGTCAGTGATGGAAATAATGACGAAGGTAACGAACGCGACTTTCTATAAACATTACATTCACCATAAATAGTCATATAAAATGATTAGTTCGCTACCTAACCAGTAGCAGTAGCAATTTATGTAAACATACGTTGAACGTAAATTCTTATATAAAATTGACGGCGTTCAATGTATGACTAATGTAGAAGTGAATATAATTTTTTCTACACTATTACAGTTTAAGTTTTTTATATAAACTAAATAGTTCCATAGATGATCAATCGAAATGAGAAAATCCTTTTTTAATAATCTTTTTTTTTTTCCTTTTTTTCTTTGTACACGTTTTCGTAAACATATATTTAACCTATATTCTCATATAAAACTAATAGTTTATAATTAGAAACTAATACAAGTGAAGAAATTTCTTTATTAATTGTTTTTTTCTGTTACTTTTTGTAAACACATATTCAACGTACATATGTCTGTCTGTATGAAATTATTAATACAGGACAAGCGGACAAGCTCCTCGTTTAATAATTTTTTTTATACTAGTTTATATTACATTGTATAGAAGCAACGCAGGCAGGCTTTTTTTGAATTCATCTATCGAAACTGAAGTAAATTGTTTACTGTTTAATTTTTGCTTAAATAAAAATAGAACAAAAAAAAATTTTTTTGTCTATATATAAAAGAAACAAAAACGAATATAATTTCTTTTGCCATTTGTACCAAAAGATACCAGGTTAGTTGGTTCATCCTCTGTAGCACGCATAAATATATTATTTATAGATACTCCGCAGAATATAAAATATCATCGATCACTGACAGCTTTTGACTGACTTTGATGTAATTCATCTACTGTGGATGAACATTACACTAAAGCTGCGTTGAACTGAAAATTTTTTTATAAAACTTGGAATTCTCGCCTAATTGTGAGTAGGTGTACATTGTGTATAGCCTGTGACCTGCCGCCAATAATAGCAGCTTGTGATTGCGTTTACTTATCGTCGTATTAGGGGCTTTCCATTACAGTGGCAACAGGCACGATAAAACTCTTCAATATCAGTTTTGCAATCAAAAAGAAGACTTTGTAGGAAAACTGGAAAAGAATTTAAAAATGTAACTAAGAACAAGGTCAAGGCCTGTCATTACATGCCCTACACCACTTCGCTCCTTTTATTAACAACAAAAACATTACACATTGTTTTCATGCGTTTTTATTATTTTTCACTTTCCGTCATACCAAACTCGAAGACAGATATTCTCTCCATATAAGGGCTCGCTTTTCTTGATGACCTCTCCATATATTAGGATCTAAAAAATACATCGTCACTATGCCGCTACTAAGGACCAATTTTCACCATAAAGTATTAAAAATTAAATTTTTTTCTGAAGGCGTTACTACTCATTAGAAATCTTAGCTGGAATAGATCCATGTGTTTCAAATTTGGTTTTTATGTCAACTTACTGCTATAAACAAGGCCTATAAGGGTTTATACTTCCTGAGAATCGTTGTATACCGTGATATCCAAAACATAGACTTATCTGGGCCAAATTCGGTCAGGTTGATTTCTATGTCAATTTACTCTCACCAGAAAATATTAAAAATTATATTTTGCTATATAAAAATTCGGTTTTCGTAGGAAGGGTTATATGTAAGGGGCGTCAAAACATTGCTCCAGCCGAACCAAATTTTCCATACCAATTTCGAATGACGAAATGCTGCTGATGAATAAGTGTTACAAAGAGTTGACGAAACTAATAAACCCCATTTTTTGTATTTCAAAATCTACCGTCTTGTTATGTTTGTATAAAAATGTGTTCAATATGGCTTTACAATGTGTATGCATTTGTTTGTAGGAATATTACGATACCGAAATGCATGTTTTCTGTTGGAAAAAAAAATCTCTAATATTTTAGGGACTTTAGCGTCCGTCCGTCCAGAAACAATAATGGAATTAATTATTTCTTTCATTTAGTTTCTTATAACTTTTCCTTGTTTCTCAGAAGTGATTATCTTACGTCAGCGAAAATGATCGGTTCAGAAAAGGCGCGTGTAAAAAGCGTGAGTGTCATTAGTCACGGAAGAGAAAAATGTTCAAGCGTTCACATGTTCATACGTTAATGTCAATTATATCATAAATTAGTTTGTTATTTATTATTAATGGAGAATTATTATTATTATTATTATAAAACTTTGTTTACTCTGAGAGGAGATTTCTCTGATTTCTTGATAGATTCTTGATGGGGATCGCTGCCATTGCTATTGTAAAATTGTTAAGAGAGAAAGCAATAGCGAGTGAATAACGTTTTAACAATTGCTTACATGAATATAAATCTGCGTGACTAAACCTTTGGAAGGCAATCTTTTATACTTAAATGCGATGACATTGATGCCCATAAAATGTCATAATAAAATCTCGTGTGTTATTGCTACCTCGGCTCGGTTTCATTCTCTGTCTCTCTCTCTTTCTTACTCTTTGTCAAACAAAAAGGTGAATTCGCCCACAAAACGAATTGCGCAGAAGCTCAGATTCTCTCTTCTAAGGTCTCAAACTTTTTCAAAGCTTTCACCACAGCACGTGCTGTGGAAAAGGAGAAATTTCCCTAATATTCTCTCCTTCTCGGCTAAATATTTGAAAATTTACCAAATTAGTCTACAAAGAAGGTGATACTTTCCCGGCGGACAAACCCGACTTTTAAATACTTTAGACAGCTTTGGTTAATGCGATGCTTCACTCACTTTAAATCTGTCGTAAAACGTGAAAAGTATTAATTCTATATATATATGTATATACACATATATATATGTCCAGCCACTCGGAGAAGGCCATTTATATGATAACGGTCAGAGAATATTATGATTAGGAGGAGAGGAAAGGTGGACTGAAAAAGTGCATCCGTACATTCAACTTTTAAAAGAGGAAACATCTGTTGCAATGAAACAGATCAATGTTGATAGACTGAGGAGCAGTGCGGTTAACGAACAACGAATCGCTGTGTTATGCCGTGCGATATACAAGTAATTTCAACACAAATGAATAGGCACGCTGAGGAAGCCAAGTAGTTCTGCTAAAGTACTTAGTTGATGGACAAAAATCTTTCTTTGTCTCATCTGCTCTGGATATACCTATACCTGAGCCCACAACGCACCGATGCTTCAAAGGTATCATAAACTTTAAACATACTCTCAGTGCCTATGAGCAACTGAATTTTTCGCTGTATGCAATCGTGACAAGATTTCGGGACTTCTGCTTCCACTAGCGAATTATATTCCAATTTTGGCCGAATATAGTCGGTCTAAACGGTACGGACATCGACTGCAGCGATATAGTTTCTTGTACCGCTTTAAAACCTAAGCCCTTGACTTGTTACCACATAAAGCTTTACGTTTCGTATAAATCCTGATATGTGGAGGGATCCGAGAAATATACTTACGTAGCCTAAGCTTACCGTAGGAAATATATGATAAAGTATAGGACTATTTTGTAATAATTTCATACCAAAAATAAAAATTGTTTCCGTTAAATGCGAAGACGCATTTAAGACGCGTCTTAAGAAAACTTTTATATGGAAGCAATATCAGAAAATAATACTATCCCATCCAAATTTCCTTCATTCGTTCAGCAGGCCTATTTTCTCTCAAAAATTGCAAAGTTTTTTCCTTCCTTCCTTCCTTCCTTCCTTCCTTCCTTCCTTTGCAATCAAAGTAATAAATGGTGCTATTGACTCGCCGTCATTGGATACTTGGAGAAATAAGTTTTAATGTCCCTAATCGCTTATCTAACCGCACTATATCTTGGTTAAGCTTAGTCAGTGTAAATATAATTATGAGCTATTTAACCCGCTCCGAGTAGGTTTGCAAGAACCTAAATGACGTCTCTATCATCTATTCTCATTATCGGACTCTTTACGAGATTTAGAGAATGTCGTACTTAAACTAGCTTTTAACTCTAGAACGTCATTATGATTCGAAAATTAATTGATGTTAAGTCTTATCGGTTACCAAGCTTATGCATGTTTGCGATGGCTTAGGGGTTCATTTGCAATTTGGTCCTGTACCGGTTGTAAGTGCGGCTCTATGCTAGTTGCGTACATACTGTTTTTTTTCTTTTTTTCCTTCTTATTTTTACTTATATTAAGTTTTAATATTAATTAATATAAGTTTTGCTTTAAGAGTCGTCGACTCTTATTTCGACTGTTATTTGTTTAGTCGAGTTTCATGTAGAATTAAAATAAAATAAAAATATAACGACTTTTTTTACATACGTAACCAATAGCTGAACACAAAATGACCAGGGACATGGAAGAGGACGGATAGACAGATATGCTTAGCTCAATTTAGAAAATAACTCCAAATAAATCGATTCGTACAATGTAAAGTAAGGTTACTTCAGATCCTTTCTGATGTTACATACATCCGTGCAAATTGCATTTATCCTCTCCATACCCGGGCTGTAGGATATCAAAAGGGAAAACGTTAACGTTAATTGAAAATTTCAAGAAAGATCGTCCTTATGATATAATGTGTGTTATATGTATGAACCCAATTAACGTGATATCTTAACACTCGTGTTTCTGTATGTCTGAAGAACGCACTACAGAAGCAGTCTGCGATTTTTTTCATATTCGCAAGTGAGCTAATAGGACAATTTTTACATAAAACATCCGCTCTTATGCCGCTTATTTGCGTTTAACTTCTCAAACAATTCTGCCGTAAGTTACAAGTTATAAATGCAACTGTAACGCAAAGATACGCATATATATATATATATTTTCCTTCTCTCCTCTCCCCCTCCCCCTCCCCCGCCCCCTTCCGCCCCTGTCACGGACTATAAAGGTGGCCGAGGAGAAGCGGGAGATAGGGCTGAAGTATTTTATATTAAACTAGCTTCCTATAGTCAAATCTTGCGAACATCTATGTCGACCGGCCAGCAGAGGAATACCTAGGCATAGCTAAACTGAGTCACGGATTTTACATTAATATATAAACACATATATGTTACGGGTGCATTCCTAAATAGTACAAGGCAAGTGAGCTTAAGATATACTTTTGAGACACAAAGGTACGTTTAGCGTTAGCTTGTGAAATATCGCACCATAAATGATTCCTGTTCAATCATTATATAATGCATCTTTTGTGTTCCATCCATATATAGGCACACATAACATAACTCGAATATAATTTCTCGGAAATATTTCAATGCAAATAAGATGCAGCCGTTTCAGCCATTTCGCTGCCCGTTCTACTGCCCATTCGCGGCTTTTTATAACGAGACTAGAGTCCAGAAGGCTCGAAGTGACAAGCAAAACAGAGAATTTTTTAAAAAGTATCTCTGTTTCTCCACCATTCAATCAATAGCTTAAATATTTTTTTTTACTATTGGAAACGTCAGCCGTAGAATCCGTCTCTTCATTTTTGAAAAAGTTTTTATCATTGAACCTTTTTTTCAAGTTTGAAACGAGGAACTGATCGGATGAGGCTGAATCTGTCGAATAGGGTACGATTCGAGTCTTCAGTTTTTTGACTTAAAAAACTGATGCATCGATGAAACAATGTTTTCTTTCTCACAACCATTTCTCCTTGATATCATCGGACAAATACTATAATAAATTCGCGTAATACGCGTCATTGAAGGCAGTCCATGAAAACTATCCCACGAACACGCCAAAAAACTGATGCCATAACTTGCTTGTCTTGACTTCATTTCGCTTTCTTTGCAGACAATTCTCTCTCAGTCCATTGTTTTAATTTTTCCTTCTTACTAAATTTGATGATGAAGCGATAAGCCCACGTGTCGTTCGTGAGTCGATGTAAGAACTCGGTTTTATCGAGACTTGTTGAGTGATGTGATATATTCTTCAGTAAGATCGTCTTTGACTTGCTTGTTGCATATAGGAGTTGACCAATGACGCACAAATAATGCGGATGCAAGCAAGCAAGTACTCAAAGGGCTTTAAAGCTAACAGAGCGCATCGCAATGTAAAGCAACAAAACTTATAAATATTTTATTAGTACATTGTCGGTGATGAAGCCATGTTAACGTTGAATGTTATGAAAAATTTGTAGTAAGCTTTTATTGTCATGTTAAGTAAAAGATAATATAAACAATGACTCTGCAGTAGTATAGAGGTCTTTAGATCTTTGCAATATAATCATAATAAAAAGCATACTTTTTACTATAAAAGTTATTTGTAAATTTATTGATTTGCCTATAATTATATTCTATAGCATTATAACATAATATAACATTTTATCCGTAGTTATTCGTCCCTAGTGCGAAATCGTGGCGTCCTCTAACGTGCAAACTCAAGCTAGAACAACAACCTCCGTAAATATAACGAAAACTTTATATGCCTTATATACATACGTACATATGTTTACTGCAATGTACACACATATTTATATGTTTGCTGTTCCTACCTCAAGGTATTTATGTTAAGTTAAGAGATGCTTCTCAATTATTTTCGAAACGAAAATAAACAAGAATAGAGTGTGCACTCGTTAATTTTATTCGTCAATAACACGATGATGAATATGAAAATATGAAATACTTTTTCTTTTTTCTTTCACTTCATTCATTAATTAATTTAGTTCAAAATTATTATTATTATTATTAACAACAACACGCTAATCATCAACCCTTTGATAATCGTACCTGCAACAAATTGCATAACTCTTGGATGTAATCGCAAAGTTCGCTTACACTCTCGTGAAGAGAGAGGTCTTTAAAGCATAAAATGAATCTTTTTCAAACTAAAGTGATTAACAAATGAAATAAACGAGTAAACAACAAGTAAGAAAGTTATATTCGGCAGAGGCCGAATATAACGCATATCAAGTACTATGCTTTTCTTACTCTACTCTCCAAATTCTTTTATTTGATACCCATATCGCTGGTATTAGTATTAACCCATTTTTAGGCCGATAATATAACCTTATTTGAGGAGTGTACAAAATAGTTTTAAACATTCCGCCTTATGTTTGCCTCGTGACAGAAGAAAAAATAAAATCTAATCACTTGAAACATTGTGTGGGCATGGCCGATTTTTTTCCATTTTTGCTCATAAATAGAGTAGAGTGAGTAAGCATGGAAATGTTCAGCCTTTTATCTTATATAATTCATGAAATTTTTGAACAGAAGAACCGAGTTGTGCTCAGTTTCTGCTTCACTGTGGACTTGTGCTCGGACCAATTTAGTTGGAAAACTTCGAATTTTTCTATCAAATTTGAAGTCGATATCTTCATTCTTACGACAAGGAGAGTGCCAATAACCAGCATTACACAAACACACAGATGGACGGACGGACAGACATGTCTTAATCAATTCAGAATTTCACGCTTAAGCTTCCTTTTGCGTGTTACATAAATTATAGACAAAAAAAAAAAAAACAAAACAAAATATGTATACGCCCATCCTTCAGTGGTGGGTATGAACGGTATTTAATTTATCCATTGATTTATTTTTATCATCGTATTATTAATTATTTTTCTCTTACTAGTAAAACTCTATGATGTTTTTTATTCTCTTCTGTTTTGAAATCTGTTTAAAGTTTTCGATTCAAATATTTAACAGACTTGTTAACAGAACATTTGTGCTTTTGAGTAAAACAGTGAACAGAAAGAATATTAGTCTCTGGGTTAACATAACATGGGAAAAGAGTACAAAATTCAAAGAAAAAACGGAAAAAGAAGAAGAAGAAAGCTAAAAAAGGGTAATACAGTTACTTAATAAGTCTAATGTTAAATATATAAACAAAACGAGAATTAAGGAACATGTTAAGGATTTAAAAAAAGACAAACACCCACATACCAACAAATACATATAGAAAAGCTATTTTCTACACCTATTATACATTTATATATAAAATGTTATATATGTTATACATATATATATATATATATATATAGATGAGTATATATATATTCTTGTAATTTAAATAAACTTGATTACATGGAATGCAAATAAAAAATAAATAAATGAACGAAAAGGGGGCAAAAAAAGGGAACAAGTGACTATCATACTCATGTACGTGCACTTGCCAGGCTGGCGCTTAGTATTTGAATATCCAACGATTGCCATGGCGACATGCACTAGAGTGAACATAACACATAACACAACGAAAGAATTTTACGAAATTCAGAATGAAAACGGTGCTTGAAGTGCTTAGCGAATAAAAAGAAATGCAATTAAAGTATCTAAAGACAATTTTAGAAGGACAGGTAAGTGGGTGTTCAAATGTTCATAATTAAATTCAAATAGAAATTAATTGTAGAATTTCTTCTTCCTTTAGAATTACATAAATCGTATTCCCGGTTTGGCTTGGTCGCCGAATCATCAAAAGTTGGCTGTGGCTACCGCTGACCGTCACATTTATTTATATGATGATTTAGGTGAACGTCGTGACAAGTTTTCAACAAAACCCTCAAATCCCGCAAATGGTAAACACTCTTACGTTATACGCGGCTTGGCTTTTAGCCCGGATTCCAAAAAATTGGCTGTTGCACAAAGTGATAATATTGTGTATGTTTACAAATTGGGTGAATCGTGGAACGAGAAGAAAGTAATATGCAATAAATTTCCTCAAGCAACAGCAGTGACAGCGTTAATATGGTTAACATCTGGTCCCATTATAGCGGGTAAGTTTTTAATGCGTAATAAAAATTCGCACAATTTTGTGAACAACATTAAAACGTTTAAAATGTTACTAAAACAGCATGAAAACCAATTTGATAGTTGAACAGATGAATATTATTTGCAAGCCATTTGTCTTAATATCGTTTATCATCCTTTAACCGCTGACGATACTTTCATTCAGTAATGAGCTGCTTTCGCATTGAGCATTGAACGGTAAATTACTCGCTTAGCTAATTTAAACTAACGCAGGTAAATACAGGGGGACGATCTACAAGATAATCAGTCTGTCAGTCTGTTGAAAAAAAAAAGAAGAAAGACAGCTCCAAAACCTTATATAGAAAAACAAACGTGATCTTGAATTTCCCCTTTTCAATCTTATTAAGCTCGGCAAGTAAGAAAGTTATGTTCCCTTCTTAGCAAACCCTGAATAGTCATAACCTCAATTACATATTCAGCAATCCCCATCTTTTTGAGCAGAAATATATTTTAATGTTCGACGAGCGATTTTAAAATAATAATAATAATAATCAGGCTGTCGCACACCCAACCAGTTAAGAAGCGTGACAGTCAAATCAAGGAATCCTCAAAACGGATGCTCAAGACGGCAAACCATAATTTAATTACAGTTGTCCTGTGGCCGTTTAGTGAGTGCTTGTCCGATCGGACGCACATCTCCCAGGTTTCGGTCAATCCCTATCTCTCTCCACCCATCTCTCGTCTTCGGACCATCACCGTAACACACTAATAGGGTGTACAGGGTGAAGCGGGGCGAGAAACTTAGGAAGTGGCCACTGCCCGACCGGTACGCTTCATGTCTTTATCACACTTAGCACGCAATGCCGCTCCGACCGCATACTAATCTTAATCCAAGTATGGCTTATCGCCCAGAGGATTAATCCCGGGTCGGGATTGCAGCGGCTTGATAGTCGTGCTTCTTCAAAGAACTTAACAGTTTGTCAAATGTTTGCAATAGCTTGTGCAAGTAACGCTTAATATATTATTAAATATGGCAGGAAAGTTGAATAAAAACACAACTTTCAGAGTATCAAGGTCTAAGATTATTTGTGTAATGTATGTTGGATTGTATCATCACAATCCTTTTCTGCAATATTCAGCTCTTTACTTATGCGCTACTTGTCCCCTGTTTTTTTCACTATTTCCAATTTCACTTTCACTCTTCCTTTTTCGGGGCGTCGTAAAACATCGATTTATCGGCGTTAGGGGATTCTAGGATGATCCCGGATGATATCGAAAAGCACTTTTCGCTGGTAGTGGCGTCTCACTTCCTTTGCTTTCCGCTTTGAAATTAACTCAAGAGCAAGAAAGAATTTTTCAAGATTTTTTAAAGAAAACGCATTATTGATAGGCATAATAGATAGGAAAAATTAATAATTTTTTTTTTTTTTTTTGGGTTGTTGAGTGAAGTTGAACTAAGCCAATTAATTTGTGGCTTATATGTCCAGATAATAAACAGCCGTAATTATTGGTAAGAATTATATATAAAACACAATAACAAAAAAAAGCGGCCATAATAGCTAATAGCGATATCTTAATAGTAATTATGTGTGTGTATGTAATGGTCGGTTGTTAAATTGCTAAAAGTCAAGTGGAAAAAAAAGAAAAAAAAAAACAATGTTGCAAACATTGGCTGAAAACAAAAAAGGAATATTATGATAATAGAAAATGATTGAATGCAAAAAATAATTTAAAACGAAAATTCGCTTTTCTAATAAAGAAAGTTAGTTCCCCGAGATGACGTACACTCTTCGCTACAAAGAGATCGAGGAGACCATCATATAACTTGAAGAAGCTGAAAGAAACCCTAATACCATCAAATCTGTGACATCTAAAGGTTACATATTCAGCAAACTCGACAACATTGCAAGCTTAACAAATATCGCATGGTATAGCAAGAATCATTTTGAAATGTACATTATCGTAAGTGTGGCCACTCATGAGTCTATAAAGAATTTTGATTTCCCAGGAATTACAGAAAGCCTCTGAAAAGGGTGTCAATTGAAATGTGGGATTTATTTTATAGAAAAGGCGATTGGATTTAACAAGCGCAATCTCCTTAAATCCATCACCTAGTTGTTGAAAGATGTGGTTGCGAATTGCCCGTATTGCCCGTTGTCCCATCAACTTGAGCCCTCTTTGCATGAAAGTCGGCTTCCTCATTTAACTGTTTACCTGCCGCAGTGACCAGGTATCCAAACAAGGTGACGGTCGTCCACTTGAGATTCATGTAACATCCTGTGCATATCAAACACATAGTGATGCTCTGCATCTCTTTTATTTATCAGAAGTAGAGCTGATTTGCTATCCGAAAAATTACCAATTCTCCTGATACCATCAGTGATAGCCACCTTAATACCATGTCTGATGGCAGGCAACTCGATAAAAGTCGAGGAAAGTTCCTCCGTCACTTTGACTCTATGTACTATTTCAGGTAGATGTTTCACTATCGAGAAGTTAGATACATTGTGTCCGACGGAACCGTCAGTGGCATATATATCACAGCCGTTGTTGTAATAAAGAAGAAGCTTTTCTTGACATAAGATCCTCATACATGAGAAATTGACATTTTGCTTTGAGATAGAGATCAATTCAAGAATATTCGTGAAGACTCTACATTTGTTGGTGAACAAATTTCAGAGAGGAATTGAATTTACCTTGTCAAAAATATGACGCAGTTTTTGATAGCAGAATGTGTAACTGCACGCAACAGTATCAGTGAGAGATATAACTTTTTGAAAAAGGGAAGGATTCATGACTTTGACTTTAATTAGCTCCTTGGCAGTGCAAAGAAGAGCTCTTCCGGAAACGGGCCATTCACCAAAAATGGCATTGAGAGTATGTTAAGGAGTTGAGGGAGTCAGTCAGTCAGTACAACGTTTTAACATTCGATGTTCAAATGTTTGTATACGTTTCTCAATATATTTCAGGAAATTACATTATGCAGAATGTTCAAATTCAATTTTGGACCTGACTAAACCATTCCATACGGTCAAAATTTTTTCGGGAGGCAAGCCTGGCTGATTGTTAGTCATGAGTTTGATGATATTGCATCTGGATTGAAGATTTTCTCATAATGTCCACGAAGAGTTAGGCTGTCATTTAAAATTCTACCAAGAAGTCGGAGAGATTTCACCTGATCAGCTTTAGTTCCTCTGATAAAGAACCTGATTTCACGTTTAGAACCTTTGGCAAAATAAATAGTATTTGTTTTGCTGGGGTTAAAATATAAATTAAGATCGGCATATGCATCGAAAAAAAGATTGGCTTTTGTCGAGAGATTATTCACAGTCGCTGAAAAAAATGAGTCCGCGGATACGATTAGGAAATCATCTGCATATTGAAAAATATTAGTTTTGTCATCTTGAAGGTCATGCAAAATAGCTGTGTATAGATTGGAGAGTATGGGGCTTAAACAGCTCCCTTGTGGGACACCACTGTGTATTTCAACTTTTTCTGTACCCATCACCAACACACGCTTGGATAAAAAATTTAGCATCCACAGACGTATTTGAACGGGAATTGAAAAGTTTAGGAGGATTCTACCAAGCTTAATCAAGTTGACACAATCATAGGCTTTGCTGATGTCCAGCGAAAGCAACAATTTTACCAGCTTTTTTTAAACTAGCTATGGGAAAAGATAGCTCATTAATGCACATATTCGTAGATTTGCGTTTTTGATAAGCGTAAGAACGAGCTGGAAAGATGTTCTCGCTTTTCAAGAAATCCATTAGTCTCTCCTTAACCATGAGGTTGATAATCTTTATGAATACAAATATTAGTGAAATTGGTCTGAAGTTACTTAAATCATTTAAGTCTTTACCTGCCTTAGGAATGGGAACTATTTTGATGCATCGCAAATCTGAGGGTATAAAGTTAGATCCAAGATATTGCTCGTCGTGCGACCACTCCGGTTACAGTGAAAGGTAGTATTGTCATTATTGCAGACACTGAAACTACTGGAATTGATGGCATTTACAAGGGTCTTGCCTTTGTTGGTCGGGACTTGATCGCCGCACAAGCAATGTCTGGCATTAAAATCTCCAGCTAGAATCACATTTTGTTCGTCGTCAAGAAAGTCATATAATCCCTGAATCTCATCACGAAAGGTTTGCACATCGAGGCTGGGTGGAAAGTAGTATGATGCTCTTAAAAGATTCGGTTTAAGGTTCATGGTTTTGATGATGATAATGTCAACAGCAGAGTTATAGAGAATATGTCTGAAAATGACACATTTCTTAACTAATATACTGACACCACCATGGCCATCATTTCGGCATTTGTTGGCTGAAGCATAATGTGAAACTTTAACATCAAAACAATTTTCATATTTCAAAAAAACTTCACTTAAGATGCAAAAATCAAGTTTATTCGAGTTCGAGTAAAAATGCAAAAACGACAGGTTACGTCGAACACTTTGGATATTATATTGTAAAAAGGACATCGTATTTAAATTTGAGAAGAAACCCCGGCGTGTTTCCTTGCAGTGCTGGGTGCTTGAACTTGGCGAGAATAACCACAGACAGACATTTTTTCTGCAAATTTCTTAATAAGATTATGAGGGATCATCGGGCGGATACTTTCTTTAATCGAAGAGATTAGCTTTTCAAGTTCTGAGGAACGCAAATAGTTGTTTGAAATTATTGGACGCCGAAGACTTGTTCCAGACGGTTTGGGGGGTGAATTGAGAGAAGATTTGGTGGAGGAGATTTGGAAAGAACCGATTTCCTTTTGACGACAGCATTAAATTTATTCTTGGTTAAAATTTTATTGGCATTTTCATTGTCGTCCTTACTCGAAATGCAGACGCGTTCCCTAATGAAGGGAAATTGTCATCGTAGAAGATGTCGTCAAGACATTCGAAGTAATTTGAGGAAAACTCCTCTTTTACTTTTTTATAAGAGAGATTTTTAACTGCCATGATTTTATTGATGTTTACTTCAAGCTCTCTGTTCGGGCAACACTTGTTGAGAGTTTTGTGCTCACCTGAACCACAGGACAAATACTTCATCGTCGCACAGTTCACACACTTCGGAGGCTTGCCGCAAATCAGGCATCTGCTCTCATTAGCTTTGCAGAATTTTGAAACGTGACCGTATCTACCGGGCTTAAAGCATTGCTTTAAGGTGGGTATAAAGTACTCCATCAGCAGATGACAATAATTAAATTTGATTGACTTCGGAAGGGCTTTCCCTTTGAAGACAATTTTGATGTTGGTTGTGGTAATGCACTCATCCTTGTTGTCGTGATTCCTTCTTTGAAAACGGACAGCGGACTTGATCGGAATATCGGACACGGCGTTTTTAATCATTTCGTCTACATTGTATACACGTGGGATGTTTCAAATCTCTCCGTGACCTCGGTATGTACGGGTTTAAATTCTTTTTAGAAAAGTCATTACTGGTGACAAAATTGTTGGCATTGGCGGCAAAGCTGAAGAGCAATTTGGCTCTGCCCTTGCTGACCACTTTTAATTCGAGTAAACCGTCGATGTTGAAAGTTTTTAAATAATCATAGAAAAAAAGGTCCGAATTGACGTTTACACGTTTTCCTTCGGCATTTTCGCAAGTTTCAACAAAAACCACAAAACTGCCTTGAGAAAGATATTCATATAATTTTTTAATTAATATCATGCTTTTCAATCTCTTTGGCACCCAAATCAGAGGGCTTATTAAATACGAGGTTTTTGAGCACTGTCAAATCTTTACTTATTGCTCCTCCTTTGGGAGATAGACTAACATCATGTCTACCCATCCTCGATCTATTGTTAGGCTCATTCGTATAGAAATCCTCGAAATTGTCTCTATCTGTGACAATTAATACAGACCCTGTCTCCATAGAGGGACAGGCTGATGTTGTTGTGGCACTTATCCCGGGGAACACTTACCAATTCGAACGAAAAGCGGAGAGAAAAAAAAAATTAATATATAATTTTTTTATTTATTTATTTTTTTTTTTTTCAAATTTACAAAAATTTTGGTTCTTTTTTAAGCTTTTGTTTATTTATTTATTTTTATTTTGTGTCCTTCCTTCTTTAAATTATCGTTTTATTAATTTTTATTTATTTATTTTTTTTTTTTTCCACTAACACCGATAAAACACAAGAAGAGAGAAAAAATATCCATCTGCCGTTTGCCGAAAGTCAAATGACGTGTTATTTCTAGTGTTTATGCCAAAGAAAAAAAGGGAGAAATTAATATTAAAACTATTTTCAACGAAACGCACGTACTGAAGTGAGCTTTAGTACTTCGCCCACGCTCATTTTGCTTTACACAGGTCACACACAGATCACATCGTTTGCTTGAATCCAATTTTGACTTAGATTGTTTGTACAACACAAATCTGAATATGTTTTTAGGGCTTGATGATGGTAAAATACGAGCACTTCATTGTAAGAGTAATAAATCGCAAAGCCTTTATGGAATCGAGAGTATTTGTATCGCATTGGCTGCCAATACCAAGGGTACAGCGTTTCTGTCCGGACACAACGATGGCACTATTATACGTTATTTCGTATCTGATGATGTCAATGAGCCATCTTCTCGCGTTGCTCAACATCCCGTTCCACCATTTGCATTAGCCTGGCCTCAGGGCGGTTTTTGCGCGGCAGGATGTGATCAACGTATCGTATTTTACGATACAGTGGTAAGAATCTGCTTTCGTCCAATACTCTGCTAATCTTAAATTCGTTGTTACGTTGTTCAGGGACGTCAGGTACGCACATTTGATTATTCACGTGCGGAGGATGAACGTGAATTTACGGTCGCGGCTTGTAGCCCCAATGGCCAAGCAGTGGCCTTCGGCAGTTACGATCGTGTACGCATCTTTACTTGGAGTCCACGTTTGTTTGCTTGGAGTGAAACTGCTTCTAAGGACATTGAGTTCTTTTATACTGTAACCAGCCTTTTATGGAGACATGACGGCGCCAGGTACGTGTAACTAAATATTTAAGAGAGCAGAAATATTTCTCCTCTTTACTTACAGATTGGCTATGTCTTCTCTCGTTGGTGCTGTGATAGTATTTGAGACCGTGCTAAAACGTACCGTATGGCAGGATAAATTTGAATTGATTTTTGTAGCTCCGAGTCAATTATTGGTACGATCGTTGAAAGCGCCCCATGAACAAATGACGATAGAATCGAAACTGGGCTTAGAAATTGATGACGTTCGAATTATGGGCAAGGACAATTACTTAGTTGCACGGACTGAGGAATCTTTAATATTATGCGATTTAACACGTAACTTAACTAGCGAAGTTTCTTGGACGACCACCGGACGTCATGAGCGTTTTTATTTCGAGAATCCTACAGTATGTCTGATATTTAATGTAGGCGAACTAAGTCTTGTAGAATATGGTGAGTCAACGCTTCTCGGCTCAGTCCGAACAGAGTTTGTAAATCCTCATGTAATCTCAGTACGTTCAAACGAACGAGGGAACACCAAGTAAGAATTTAAACCAAATTTCCTAGAATAAGAAAGTAACTTTAGTCTTTATATATACACCTTTCAGAGCCAATAAAAAGTTGGCTTTCTTGTTGGACGCTAAAACGATATGCGTTGTTGATTTATTTGGTCAAGTTGTTATTGGGCAAGTTAATCATGAGACAAAAATTGATTGGCTGGAATTAAGCGAGACAGCCCATAAGTTACTTTTTCGTGATAAGAAAATGAGGTTAGCTCTGCTAAAAGAACTGCAAAATGCATTCGCTGCTACCGACAATAACTTTGTTCGTCGATTTACAGATTAATTCTGATTGATATTTATTCCGGAAAGAAGCAAACACTACTAAATAATATTTCCTTCGTTCAATGGGTACCGCAAAGCGATGTGGTGGTAGCACAAAGTAACTGCAATCTGGCCATTTGGTATAATATAGATTTACCGGAACACTTAACTTTAGTGCCGATACGCGGGGAAATAACCGAAGTTATACGAGAAGGAGTAAATTAATCAAAAATTTTTCAACTCCTGAGTCCATTTTACTTTCTTTTTGATATTTTACAAGGGTCGTACCACTGTCCGCACTCAAGAAGGCCCTACTGAGCATGCTTATCAACTCGACGAAGGCCTCGTTGAATTCGGCACTGCCGTAAATGACGGTGATTACGGGCGTGCTATTCATTTCTTGGAAACTTTAGGAGATAAGCCAGCTGCAAAGGCCATGTGGCATAATTTGGCCATAATCGCTATAGAAGACGCTAATCTACGTGTAGCTCAACGTTGCTATGCTGCGTTGGGAAATGTATCCAAAGCTTTCTATCTTTGCGATATGATAGAAGAGGCTGATAAATATGAGAAGAATACAGGAATTCCCGGTATTCTTTGTCCGGAGGTGAAGGCCAAATTAGCTTTACTATCATCAGATTTACGGTCTGCAGAACGTATCTACTTGGAGCAAGGTTATCTAGAAGCAGCTATAGCAATGTACAAAAAATTACGCATGTGGGATGACGCAGTTAACTTGGCTGAAAGACGAGGCTTTTCGGGTGTACAACAACTAAAAGAAGAACAAATGTCTTTTTTATTAGAAACAGGCCAAGAAGAGAAAGCTGGTCAAATTCTTGAAGATCGAGGTGAAGTGGATAAAGCCATGAATTTGTTTCTGAAAGCCAATAAACCGGCACGTGCTGCTCGCTTAGCTTTGAAACATACCCACCTACTCGATGACCAACATTTGATGATGAAAGTCACTGAAGGTTTAATTAACTCAGGTACTACTAACATAAAAGCTTTGGAGTCATAGATAATTTGTTAAAAATATGTTTCATTCTATTTAGAGCTCTACGAAATGGCTGGTGATATCGCGCACCGTTTGTTTCGGGCAGATGCAGCTTTAGCTTTGTATCGCAAGGGAGGAGCATACGCTAGAGCTTTGGACATTGCCAGAGAAGCAGCTCCAGATGAAGTTATAGGTCTAGAAGAGGAATGGGGTGATTGGCTTGTATCACGCAAACAACTAGACGCCTCTATTAACCACTACATAGAAGCTGGTGCCACCCAAAAGGCCTTAGAAGCTGCTGTAGGAGCTAAGCAATGGCGAAAAGCGGTACAAATAGCCAAAGTATTAGACGAGCCGAAAGATATACAACGCTACGCTTTAGATTTATCTAAGCACCTGGCTTTCGCAGGAGACATAGATGACGCCGAGGATCTGCTAGTTAGAGCTAATCTCTTTAAGGAGGCTATTGAGTTACTCAATCGCCATGGCAAATGGAAGAGGGCTTATGCTATAGGAGAAAAATATCTTAAGTCTGAGGAGATGCGTAATCTGTTTGTGAACCTTGCTGGCAATTTGGAGGAACAAGGAAAGTATCGCGATGCTGAGAAAATTCTGTTAGCTGTTAATGAACCGGATCTGGCCATAGCTATGTATAAGCGTCGCGAACTTTATGATTCTATGATACGTTTAGTTGAACGCTACCATAAGGATTTATTGGAAAGCACTTATCAACACTTGGGACGCACTCTAGAGTCTAAAGGCAAATTGAAGAATGCTGAAGTCTACTACCTGGCGGCAGGAGACTGGAAATCAGCGGTACATATGTATTGTACAGCCGGTAGGTGGGAAGACGGTTATCGTGTAGCTAAGCAACACGGTACTGATGGAGCCAATAATCAGGTGGCTTATATGTGGGCGAAATCCTTGCCAGTAGAAAGAGCCGTTCGTTTACTTACCAAATTAAGCCTTTTGGAAACGGCAGTAGGATTTGCTTGCGACTCAGGACAATTTGAATTTGCAATGGATTTGTGCCGTTTCGCAGGAAAACCAACCGACGAAGTACATTTAAAAATAGCAATGGCTCTGGAAGATGAGGGTAAATTTGAGCAGGCCGAAGTTGAATTTATCAGAGCTAATAAACCACGAGAGGCAATACTTATGTATACACATGCTGGGGATTGGAGGGCAGCCTTAAATGTGGCTGAAACTCACTTACCTGAAGCTGTTAGCGAAGTGCTTATCAGTCAAGCTAATGCTGCTTTAGAGACTCGCAACTATCCAGATTACGAGTCTTTGTTGTTAAGAGCACAACGGCCTGATATAATAATTGAACATTACAAAAACCAATGTATGTTTGACGACGCCATACGAGTAGCCGAGGATCATTTTCCGACAGCTCTGAATGATTTAAGACGTTTGGCAGCGCAGGAGCAACGACATGGTGCCGGCGCGAATCACGATTCGCGTGCCTATCTTCAGCGGGCTGCTGAGTTCGCAAAGAGAGAGGATTTTCGCAAGGCTGCAGAATGTTTGATGCAAATAGATTCATCAAATGCAGAAAACGAGTCTACATTAGAACGTGCTTTGTTGAGAGCGGCAGAAATATGTAACCAGTTTCTAGAGGGACAAGATGCAATGGAAGTAGCCCAAAGATTAGGTCCACGTTTGTGGCAAATTAAACAGATCGGTCCAGCCGCTCAATTATATTTAGCCGCAGATATGCCAAGGGAAGCGGTAGATGTGTTTATAAAAGCTGAACAATGGTCGAAAGCTCGTCGTTTGGCCAAAGAAATAGATCCCGAGTTAATGGCTTACGTCGAACAACAGCAAAAGGCGCGGCTACAAAGTGAAGGCAATGTTGAACAACTGGCAGATATAGGTGAGTACGGCCGATGTAATTAAAATTCCGAATGCATCAATTATCATTTCAAATTTATTCAGATATTATCAGTGCCTTGGATATTCTGGCCGAGCAGGGACAATGGCAACGTTGTTTGGATAAAGCGAAACAAATAAACACTCTCACTTTACAGAAATACGTAGCCCTCTACGCTGCCCAGCTTATACGGGAGAACAACTGCACGCAAGCTTTGCAAGTGTATATTAACTATGACTCACCCGCCGTTGAAGCTAACTTTAACATCTATAAGAGAATAGCTTTAGATTGTTTTGCTTTGCGAGAACAAGCTGCAAATGGTATATGGAAAAACTTAAGAAATTTTCTCTACAAATTGTTGCAGGTAAAAAAAGCGAAAGTTTTAAGAAAAAAAGAACGAAAATTAATCAGATAGTGAACACAAAGTAGTAAGCATTTCGAAGCAGATGGATATGTAAAACAAAATATATATTAGGAAATCGAAAGCAATAAGACTTGCAAAGAGCTAACAATAGAGGACGGGGGTGAAAGGGGTAAAAGAGCACAGAAAAAACCATTGGGAATAAAAAGAAGAAAGGAAGTGGTGATCCCGTGGCTCGACAAAGAAATGGAAATTGAATATCAAAAAGATCGTACGACAAATTTAAAGGGAATATTAAGTAAGGTTAGAGAAAACGGAGAAAACGGAATAATAATAAAATAAGAAGAGGAGACAAGTACGATGTAAAAGTTACAATAATTTCTGAAATCTCTTGCTAAAAGTGCTCGGGTTAGTCTTTAGCTGGACCTATTGACGGTAAACCTAGTCTTCTGCAACAAAATTAAGGCCAAACTAACAGTAAAGTTAAAAACAAGCGATTGAAAAGTCTTTGACAGAAATATGGGAAAAATTTAATGAACAATTTGAAAGACTTGCAAGAGGAGTAAGTTTAATAAGACTAAAAATTTCTTTGTCCTTGCAGTCACTCAAATCGTCCACGTTCTCAGAAGCGCCCATTGCGGACATTATAGAACAATATCTTTTGATTGCTCATTATTATGCCGCTAGAAGTGCTTGTCGCCAAGTGCAATCACTGCAATCAATTGCTTTACGCATAACAATCGCTTTGCTACGCTATACTGATATAATACCCGCAGATAAGGGTTTCTATGAAGCTGGTTGGGATTTGCGCAACGCAGGTCGCGAAGCGGAAGCTTTTGTCATGCTCAATCATTATCTGGATATATGTGAAGCTATTGAGGAAGATGCTGGCAATTTGGTAGACCACAGCTATCTAACCGCGACCGACTTTCCGAGTTCGGTGCCGCTGCCCGAAGAAATACACTTAAAAAATGATCCAGATTTACACGAAGAAGTGCGGGAATGGGTACTATCTGTTAGCATCGATCAACAAATCGATCAGGTAGGTGCATTGTAAAAATGATATATACTATACAATATACACATGAAAGTTTATTCTCATCACAGGTGCTTCCCGTAGATGACCGTGGCTTTTATGAGTGCTGTTTGGGATTTGATGATGTTCCTTGCATACTAAGCGCTTATCCTGTACGCGGCAGGCAACCGGTCACATTTCAGCAATCGAATCGACAAGCAAACCGCGACGTCTGGAGCAAATTTTCGGTCGCCCAAAAAATGCAATCAACAAGCGAAGTAAGTGAAGTAATAGCATTTACTGAGAAATGGAATGGATTGGCCAACTATGTTATGCATTAATTCGTTTATGTTCACATAACTTTATTTATAAAAGAAAATTTATATAAAAATATGGAATGCCTGCTGCTTAAAGAAGTAAAATTCAGTAAATTGTAATTTTGATATCCACAAAAAATAGAAAAACGACTTGCAAAATATTGTTTCATTGAAGGGTGAAAGTTAACTTAATCGATCAGTTAAACAGTACGTTAAAATCTATTGCAAATTGAACGAGCTCGACTCTTTGTGTCCGTGGCCTGTAAGCTTTAATCAAGTTTCACTTAGTTTTTCCAATCAAACATAATACGTAGGCGTATCTAAATCACCTAACAATCTTATACTAATCAAAAGTTTATGCACTTGTGTACGTGTGAAGCGTACTAAATTTAAAAGAAGTAAAAAAACTGCTTTGTAATTCTTTAAGTAAAGCGCATCGGTAGGTGCATATTTTTGTCATCTTACTGGCAGGTAAAAAGTTCTTCAAATTTAAGAAAAAATATTTAAGGGTGAATAAAAATATTGAAGGGCGTTCGTGAACAAAAGAAAGTGGACGCAACAAATTCCCTAATGAGTGAACCTCTCCAGGGTCCCTTTCTCTTGCTACGTACTCCAGACTTATCCCATTTTGAGAGCTCAAATCCCGGAAAACACTAAGCATCGTTCTTTCTTTCAAAGTAATTTCGGATTGTGCTGCAAAATACTTAAAAAAAATATCGACGTTTTTCCTCATAATGGTAGTCAATGCGCACATAAAGAAAGTATCGCTAAACATATATATCAGTTTATTGTGAAAACATCGTTTTAATTTTAAACAAAATTTCTTTCTTTTCTTTCCTTTAAATTAAGCAAAATTGGAATTTCTTTTTTGAAAATTTTATGTAATCGATTTTTTCTTCGACTCCTGCATAACTACCATGTAAACACATATTTATATATATTTAGATCGTACATGTATAGATACATATATAGATACATATAGATATATATATATATATATATACGTATATATATATATATATATATATACATATATATATGTTTGCGTATATATGTATATAAATATATCATTTTCTTAATAAATCAAGAAATTTTGCCTTCTTTTTATAAACAATTCATAGAATCTAAAGAATTAATTAAAAGTTTACTTTTAAAAGCCATTCATTCAGTGAATATTGAAGAGATCGCCGGCTGAGGGTAACGGAGCCAAACCGCCAGTAACATCGGGTAATTGTGTTAAATCAGGTAAATTGGAGAGATGATCGCGAATTTCCTTTTGTACGGCTAACATTTTTTGCAATTTCTTCTTATACTCCTACAATTAAAAGAAAACAAAACATTTATTTTTTTAAATTCATTATACAAAAAAAAAAAAAATAATAATAATGAGAACAGTAAATATATTTTTTAAAAAGTCACTTTTATAATCAATCTAAGCTTCGCTTTTTATTACTATGAGACTTTGCTACATATATATATATGTATATTTATATTGACATAAATACATTTTTTTTTTTCTTTATACTTAGAGTCAGTTAGGAAGAAGCAAAAAATAATATCTAAAAGTTTCATTACGCGTTGTCTATTTAAAATGCTGTCATAGGTACTTTGCTTACATAAACTACACTAGATATTAAAATTACATTTATTTAATAAGATTTTTTAATTAATCTATCGACTTTAAATCAAAAACTTTAGTAATTTTCATTAATTTCCGAGCAAATAGTTTTTTATGAAACTACTATAATAGATATTGAATATTGCAAGTTTTGTTTGTAACTCCTAACGGAAGCTATCGACTACACTGTCATTGCTGAAATAAGAGAAAGATGTGAAAAAAGAAAGCAACATTTACTTCTAAGCGTTTTTCTGCTTGCACCAGCAATTCTTTTTGTTCGGCTTGAAAATCTCGCAGCATCGATGCCAATTTGGTGCGTTCCTCCATTTCAGCTGCTAAGCGTGAATTGTAATCATTTAGAAGTTCAACAGCTTCATTAACCTAAGTTTAAATTCGGTTTTTTATTATCAATACTTTCTAAACGGACCGTAAATTTTCGTTGCACACCAACCTGATTGGCTAAGGCCTTAGCAGCGTCTTTATCCTCGAGTTTATTAAGGCAGCTAATTTCTGAAATTTCCGGTGGCAGATTGGCAATACGCTCTCTTACTATAGCGTCACTGGAGGCAGAATTTTCTATTTTAACTAAAGCCTTTATTAACTCCTCCGGTTCAGGCGGGTCACCCAAAGGCAAGTAGGGACTTTGTTCAGCGTCACCATTTAGTTCAAACAGAAGTGCTGTATTTTTATCGTCACTGTCTGAAGAAGTCCGTGACCTTTTTACCTTAGTCTTATTATTTTCTTCGTTTTTACGCTTGCCATCGTTGCCTTCGTTCGAATGATTCTGTTTATTAAGTTTGGCTCTAAAATCAGCTATCATTTTAGGTTCATAGACACCACGCTCTTCCCAAATATTTAATATACGTCCCAAATTGCCAAAAAGTTTATCCGAAGTACAAGTTTCACCAATATGTGAGAATACTTTAGGCAAAATATTTGAAAACTCTTTACCATATTCCGGTCCTTTCTTTTTACTGTTCTGTATAACATCATTGGCCAAGTACATAAAGATAAGTTTCTTGGACTCTGGTACTGAAAAGCAGAAAGCGACATAGGCAAAGGTGCTTAATATGAAACTTGCTTAAAAGAAGTGGAATAACATTTACCATTTTCAATTTCCCGCAGCCACGTTTTAATAATGCCGGCGTGATGCTTACGATGATGAATTAACCATAAGGATAGCGTTTGTATACTCTGTTGGCTAGAATTCAATTCGGCCAATTTTTTTAATAACGCCGTTTCAGTAAATGCCGACATGCTCTCACTACGGATGGTACTTTAATTTCCGACGCCTTAGTAAAACTTTGTTTATTTTATTATCGGCAATTTAATCCCTTTTTTTTATTTTTTATCTTTTTTTTTAAATTTTTTTTTTTTTTTTTTTTTTTTTTTTTTATTTTCTTATTGAATTATTTAACCAACTTCCCAGAGTTCTTTATCCTCTTTGGAAATCCTCTTTGGAAATGAAACTTCAGTCTAAACACAATTTCATGATTTTTTCTTGACATTACAACTGTCTGTTGTCATATAAACAAACAGCTGTGGTTGGCGAATTATTCAATTACAACTTATTAACAAAACTGGGATGTTATAAGCGCTCCAAAGTTGCATTTCCGTAAGTAGTAAAATTATGTATCCCTACGCAAGAGAAAAATATATAATAATATTATAGGATTTTCTATCTGTTTGTTACGAGCTTAAGGAAAACATATCCTTGAGTGAAAATATTTTAAAATTAAAAATAGATTGAATTAATATCAACAAAACCATGGCAATATTTTGTATAGATAGATGTATTCCGGTCGGTTACTTTCATAGTTGCAATTACAATTTGTAGCGAACGGAACGAACGAAAATGCATGCTTTTGTTTGAACATTTTCATATAATTATCGAAATGTGAAAATTTTATATAAATTGTTTACTCAGTGCATAACACGGCGCATTTGTAATCATATATAGATCAAAGGCTATATTATATAGATTTCAATTCTTATAGTGGAGCGGACGCTTGACGCTTGAAGCCAGCATGTTGAGTATTTCATCGCAATTTATCGCAAACGCTGCGAAACGTTAGCCTGGGGTGAACGAACAATTAATTACGAAATTATGGATGTTATGATATTTTCCTAGCAACTCTTTGAACTGCTTACACCGCAATTCAGCTCCGAAAGTATTCAAGTCTTTTGTTTTTCTAAGAGCTAAAAAGTAATGTCTAAAAGTGCGCAAAAAAGCACATGTGTATACATATATATCATCATCATCATTAAATTTAATGAAAAAATGTCATTACATACTTTACTGCGCTTTTTTCATATTATATATATTTCATGCAAGCACGTAGCATATAAACGTTTGTTCGAAATGATTTATCCGTTCGCGTCGTCTTCTCTGTACCTTAAAGCTTTTTTAAATTCTTTTGTACAAATGCCAAAAATTCGAAGGGAAAATATTTTTGCATTGCATAAACAAATTCAATTAATTGTATTCATTTACCAATTTATATGTTCAGATTTTTCTAAAAACACTCACTTTTCTCACACACTCTTTCGAATGTAAAGGTGCTTTCGTTGAGAGTGATACTTTTTCTGAATCTGAATGAAAAAAGGCAAATGTAACGAACGTATCAAAATGAATTGTGCTTTATTTCGAAGCTTAGATATTGCTCAAATGCCCACCACGCAACACGCTTGGACACACCGACGCAAACGATTGCAAAAGATAGGATGAATGCTAATCAATCTGTCCAGCATTTATTGCGTTAGATGTACGTTCGCCGTCAAATTTTCGACAGGCCTAACCTTCGATGTGGTCTCGAAGCCACAAATTCGTGTTTGTTAAATCGCAGACCGCGGCGGCCTAAATAGAGGAACAATGTTAGCGATCCAATTCTCTAATGACCAAATATATATATATATACACACACACACACACACACACATGATTGACCTGCCAGTATGGCAAAATTTTCAGGAATCGCGAATCACTGCGTGACGAGATACGAGAAAGTATCATTCTTTATGCGAGACCGTCTGTCTGCATTAAATTTCTTCGCTTTAGGATTGAATTCAATCGAAAGTACATTTATAGATTTAAAGATAATACTTTGAGATAATCGGGAAATGTTTGCATTAATATTGTAGAGACGCAAATTGTGCTTGGAAGTAAATAAAAAGTAGTAAGAAACCATATAAAAGCCGTTTGAACAGTATTTGAAATATATCCACAAAGCCACGTTGGATTTTGTCGAGAGCCAATCTCTGATCTGATGATTATTTTTATTGACCTCGTTTTAATTCATGTAGTTTCATGCAGCTTAATCCGCTGCGATCAGATTATACCTAATTTGAGAATAAATGTTGAGAGAGAGAGAGAGAGAGAGAGAGAGAGAGAGAGAGAAAGAGAGGATCATGAAAGGGAGTTATATAATCGTTTTATAATTACTTTTAGAAAGCGCAGAAATATGGATCAAAGATTCTATGAACTTTTTCTAAAACTCTCCTTTGACTTAGAAATATTTGTTCTTGAAAGCTTCCGCAATTGTGGGCACTTTCAAGGATGTGGCACTTTATTCTAAGATGAAGCTTAAAGCCAAAGGGGTCAAAAATTTGTAATTCATTCAGCAGTAATTTGTGCATGATTTATTTCGTCATATATATCGATAATCGTGTGCCATACATTGAAGGTATATTCGAACTTTGTAACATCTCCAAGATAGTTGTCAATGCCAATGTTATGCCAATTTTCTTTTCTTTTTTTTTTTGTTGTTAAGTGGACAAACAAGCTGATTTGTCCTTCTGCTTTAAAACCGCAAACTTTGCATCCGGTCCCATATATGGTATTTATTCTTTTCCAATGTAAAACTATAAGGCGATTTCACCATGTCTATCCGTCCATGCGTTCCTTCACCTCTTCTTTTGTATGGTGGCATTCTTAATTGCAGGTCACATGTCGACTTTGAAAATAAGTCTGGACTGCTTACAATGATGGTTCCAATATGTAGTATATGTATTATACATATACAGGCACAAATCTATACCTTGCAATTCATATCAGTTACGGGTTTAAAAGTGGATTTTTCTTCTTTTCTTTTGTATATGTGCACTTGATACAATGAAGTAATGGGCCCGGTCCGTCTATAAGCTCTAGAAAAAAAAAGTCATAGCTTGTAAGAAGTATTGATTTAAAAAGCCCATAACAATATTTGCTATGCCTTTTGAGGACTACAATATATATTTTCGTCGTCTTAACTTCAGGCTGACATACGATTCAATTCTTTCACTCATTTTTATACTTTATGGATAGCTTATGCGCGAAAGTCGTTTTCAAAATAAACATTTTGACAGCTAGATGGACGTTCGTTCGCCTCCATGTCCTCATAACGACTTACTTCCTTATACCACTTATTCGTGTCTATTTCACACGAAGATCGCAATAACTGGAAAATTACGTCATTTCCTTAGAAATATAATGAAAGACAACACTTACATCACTTTATATACATATTAAGCAAAATAAAAATGGAGAAAGCGATCGCTTGGAAACATATTCTAAATGACATAGACATGACATACATTTGACAGACGGCACTATCTATTCGTAAAAGAAAAAAAAAAAACTTAAGCAAAATTTGACCCCTTATGAGCCTGAGATCATTGGAAATCAAGCGGACATATTACAATGAATGATTTTAATAAATTTAACCGCTATCATGAACCTAGTACAACAATCAACCACGGACTGGAGCTTTAGCGTACCATACCATAAATAACCATAATAACTATAAATAAACGTCCACTCAGGAATAATGACGATGGAAACAAAATATTATGCAAAAAAGAAAAAAATTGATCGTATCCAGCACATACACTAACCAGAGATAAACGAACATAATCATAAACAGAAGTTGAAAAAAATAATATAATAATAATGGAAGCAGACTAGACCAGCTGTCGCCATAATATTGACTGCATTCTGGAATCGACTTAAGAAACAATTATGAGGTAACACTCAATGGAAGGGCGCGATCATATCTTGTAATGTTTCTTTCTTACGAAAACTTACGATTGGCATCGCTTAACAAATATGGCGAAATTAATAAGACGCTTGAAAACGGACTTTAATTTTAAAAATAATAAGCGAAAAATTGCAGAAAAGGGAAATACTTTAATAATCTTTTTCGTTGGAATTTCAATAGAACTTTTATGAAATCGACCGATAAGTCCCGGCACTAAATAAGAAGACAAGCGTTTTTCTCCACAATGCTGTCTCATATGTGAAGCAGCAACAAGGCGAAATAGGAAAGCTAGCTGCGTTGCACATGCACAACACACAACCACCAACGTATAGAATAATCTATCTGGAGAACGAACGCACTTATGTAACGTATGCACCTTTTTCGCAAACAGACCGAAAAGTGGAGCAATTTTGTTTTGTAGACACAAATCTTCTCTAAGGATGAAAATAAGATTCGTTGAAAAATGCAATCAAATATTTAAATGTGATATTGGATCGTAAGCTTAACATTAAGGGGGCTGACACAATGAGGCCTTATTCCTATTTTCAGGTTGGGACAACAACTTTGTCGACTTTTTACAAAACTACATGGGAATTGACAAATCACATAGTCTTGCATGTATGCGTAGAAGTAAACTAAGAAGAAAACAGCGCACAAGCAGCAATAAATGCAATTTATTTTCAATTTAGAAATTATTTATCTAATTTATGTTTTGTAGTGTACACTAGTGTACAGTTTTTTTTTTTTTTTTTGACATTACGTGATTTGCAATTTGGGTTTATATTATGCATTATTTTGTTTGTTTTTTAAATAGAGATGGTTTCCAAATTGTGGATCAATTACAATACACAAATATATATCAAATATATATTTATATATATGTTCATATAAATCTAATCAATCTTCTTTATAACTAAACAATCAATAAACAAATGCGAACCTGTTTACCTTTATGTTAACTTTTTTGTTGTTATTTTTTATAAATTACGCTGAATTCTTTATTTCTGGTCTTGAAACCATATGTTTTTGTTTACATTTTCCTGTAAAACAATACGATAGCGCGGCTGACCGGTTGTCATTCATTGATTCACGCTTTACTTTTATTTCTTTCACTTATTTATTTACACATGAAACTCAGCTAAAATAATGTAATAAAATAATAAAGTGTTTATAACTGGGGAGTTTTTATGACACCTCATTGTATCAGCCCCCTAACTGCATAAAGAGGATAAGAATTTGTTATCGGAACTATATTTCCTTTTTCTTGTTTTATGCTGGTCCAATGTGAGCTTCCGCTGCTTATTGCCACATCAGAAAATTACAGATTGCACGAAACAAGCTTTTACAACTAATCGATAATCTATCCTGACACTCTTTTACACTCAATAAGGTCTACCTTTCGAATTTGCTTATAAATAAGTTCAAGATTAATAGCGATATTCTGGCATTGCTATCGTTCCACTGGCATAAAGTATGTGCTTGCGGTTGCTTGGCATCGTTTCCGTTCCCTTATAACAAATTTCGTGTTTTTAAGCAAAAGTGCTCAGCAACGAAGCTCATCAATCAAACGATTTTGCGCTAAAACAGGGTTGTTAGCTTATGAAAAGCACAAAATTAAGTGTAAAGAATAACTCGTAGAGTTGGAAAATGGGGGACATGGAACGGAAATTGTTATTATACGATAATAATAACAAAACAGTTAATAATAAAAAAATTAAGTTTTTTTCTAGGCCTACCGTTGCTTATTTTATTTAAATAAATAATAAATAATAAAAATATTGCAATCATTTGCTCTTACATTTTCTGTACACACTTCTTTTAAATTTTTCTGCAATTTTTGAAAATTTTCGCTTGATACCGTTGCACTATACCACTCAGTGGCCTGTTGAAGGGCAGGTCATAACTGTGCGATATTATTTGACGTCTCCACGTTTGTGTTTGAACGTCAGCATATCAACAAAGCACGCAAAGATAACAAGTCCGACTTCATCGTTGTCAATGTCACTGTCACTGTATTTCAAAGTTGTAAAGGAGTCCTTACTTCCAAGCTCGTTTAATTTATTTCATGTTATAGACGTTTCTTCGAGAAAAGAGATCAATATTGCTCTAGATATCACCACAAAATTTTATGTGAAACTTGGATAAGCGCTACGAGAAATTTATCTGAGTAGCCATGAAAATAAACGCAATCAACTAGCTTTCCTTGATATCCATCGCTTGTTTCGAAGGACTGTTTTTGGGGGTTCCAACGTCGAGCGGCAGACTTCCGCTAACAAACTATTTGCTAAATTTCAGTTTATTTGTTTTGCAAATTTTCGTATCCACGAGATTTCGAGTAAAAACCTGAAGGTTGGACTGATTTAAGGACATATGGTGCATTAAATTTAACACTGATGGCTTTTCCGATTTCGGCTTGAGGTTATAAACATGTCAGCAAACAATTATAATGAACTCTAGCAAGACATGTGATGTATACGGAAATCGTGCTTTATTTTGCTTTATAATTGTTAGGACGAAAATAACGCTGCATATGAAATTTAAACAGGTATACGTTAACGGGAAGGTTTTCGTAGATTTTTTTTTTATTCATTGGCTATATATTTTTTAACTACATTTACAAAGTATGGATTTAGAGGTTGCCGGATAACTTGGATGATAAGTTCGCCTATATTGAAAACTCAATCGCATTTCAGTTCCTGCGGCTCGTCATGCGGAAGATTTTGTAAATGTATTTGCCTTAACCAAAAACAAAAAAGCAAAAAAAAAAAAACACACACATGAGAGCGACTAAAGTAAAGTTTTAATAATGAAACTCGACTTTCCGGAGAATGATTTGATCACGTAGGTTGTCTATGTCAAATCCGTGCGTTAAATAATTTAATCGAATATAGAAAAACATGTAATAATTTTTTACCCACATCTTAGACGGAAATAAGTCTTTTCTGTTGTTTGAATTTCTCTACGATTTCTTTCATAAACTTTCCGCGGGAAGATGAATCGATAGCGGCCGTTTTCTCATTCCTTTCAGTGTCGCATTAGTTTGTCTTAGTCCTTGTGAGGTCACATTTTCCACGTTCTCATTTTTCGATTGTTGAGCATTGAGTGAAGAAGAGCAGCGCCCGTGTTCAATTTTTTGTTGAAATTCCGTTGTTGGGTCACTTCATTAGTTCGTCTTTGCTCTGGCCATTCATCTCTCGGTAATTTCTCGGCTTTCCGTGTTTTTTCGTCCTTACCTCAGTTCCCTCAATCCCTCAGTTCTTGCATCTTTCAAGCTTCGCTCATTTCGCCTTTGCCATTGTTCCTTCGGTACGCTACAAAAGGGACAAAGGGACAAAGGGACAAAGGGACAACAAAAATCCCTCGCTCTCCTAACAAAGTAGTTTCAAAACCTTTGTACAGCGCGGTCAAAAACTTAACTCTAGGATATACGACGCAAATAAAATGAAAGCGCATAAATATCATACTCATTGCTGTCTTCTGGCATCATCGTCGTGATTAACGTGTCTTGTCGTGGGTAAAGTATTCTTTCAAATTTACTGAAAGAAATGCTTTCATTATTGCCAAAAATAAGTAGTGCTAGGCTGTCTGTAGTGCAGTATGAGCTGCGAAGGCCGACAAGCATTATAAAATAGAATATAAAATCTAAAAATTTATGTTCAACTGAAAGACAAACAGTTGCCTTCTCATGCTCTAATATGAAAAGGTGATATAAAACTTTCTTTATCTTGCCTGGCGTTAATGTGCCTGACAGCAACAGACAATTGCAACAGTCATCTTTATCTACAAAAAAAGAAAAAAGACAAAACGCTTGCCCTTGTAACGATCATTCTCTATTAAAAAATCATTATTTATTTCGATTTCGTTGCTCTTTTTATGCAGTACGTCGTCTTCTTAAATTCCGCACTTTTATGTGCATTTAGTATGATGCACAAGTGAAACATATAAATGTTCGAACTAAGCATAATTTAAAATAGACATTAATAATAATAATAATAAGATTATTGTTTACGCAATCGATTCGAATGCTTTTTTATACCCTACACACCACTTGTTATAAATTATATTTTTTATATATTTATTATATATTTTGTGTAGACGTACGCAACAATCGGAAGGACTTCGGAGAGACTCATCTTTTATTATACCGATCGATTGGAGATCACTGTCTGGATGAATTTAAGTTCTGTCTGTCTGTCCGTCTGACGTTTAGCCATGTATTTTTATGTTCAACTTACAATTGAGCAATTTTTGAGATATTTTAATGAACTCTGGCGTAACACGAACGCTACTGAAAATTGTTTGCATTGTTCCACTTTTTCGACCACTGTCCATGTAAAGCTTTATTTTGGAAAAGGTTGTTATGGAAAAATAACTGCAATTTTTAAAAATTTTTCGACAAAACTTGCTGAGTAATAGTGTTTCGACATTCGTAATTAGTATCAAAAATTTTGTTCGCCTGGGGCAACTTTTTGAAGCCCCTCTCATATAACCTTTTCTACGAAAAGTGAACCTTTATACCGTAAAAAAGTCTAATTTTCAATATTTCATAGTGAAAATTGATTCATAACAGCAAGTTGATCAAGAAATCAATGTAACCGAATTTGGACCACGTAGGACCATTTCTTGGATACAAGCGCATATATGGAACCTTAGGAAATGTGAATCCTTATATGCCAAAAGGCCTAAAAACATTAACAGTTTTACAATGAAAATTTGTTCACGATAGTAATGTGACATCAAAATTGAATGGACCAAATTTGAACCAAACGGGCTTTGGGTCCCACATAAGATTTCTCATGAATCCATGAATCCATGAAGTCCTTCAGAGAAAGATTTAATTTTTAATATTTTATGATGAAAATTGATCCTTAATAGCAATTTACGAAAAAAGTTAATTTTCGGGAATTTGGACCACATAGGTCTTAGATTTTAACGAGATTTTTAGACTTTAACATATACGAGAGTCATCACGAAAAGTAAGCCCTTATATGAAGAGAAAGTCTAACTTCTAGATTTCTATGAGGGGAGCTGAAAAATAATAAAATTTTTGGAAGTTTGCTAAATTTTGAAATCACGCCATGTGATGTTCTGGCCATGCTGCAATAAGCGAGCTTTCATGAAAGTATGCCTTTGCATGAAAACAATGTGTAATTTTTATATTATTATGAAAACGAGTGAATGATTGTACTAGACGAAGTGCTATAGGGTATCTAATAGTCGGCCTTGCTGTGACTATAATGTTCCTATTAGTCATATAATTAACAATGTACACGTAACGTCATGTAAGACGAACACATAAAATCTAAATAAATGCCTTGGTACAGAACACCGAAAAATCACTAAGTGGGTCAAGTCGAAGATTGGACAGCGATTTGTAAGAAGTGTTGGGTGCACTCTATACTGTACTCACTGCCATACAAATTTTTATTGGATTCTATTGTATTTGCAATTTCCTATCCTATCAACGAGATGTAGTGCAGAGCGTTTATACGCTTAAGAACGTAATATGAGAAAAAGTTGCCGGTAAAGGAAAAATTTCGTGGCCTTTTTTTTTGTTGAAAATTCAATAAATTCAAATTTGCGTTGTTTCGATCGATAACTTTTTGCTATCTTATCGGTAAAATTATTGTATCGTCACTGTATCGTCGTTCCGGGATGTCTGGTCGAGAGAGTGGAGCAGCCCATTCGGCACATATCTCTTCCGTTCCCACTAAACCGAAAGGATTAATATACGAGCCGTTAATACTTACTGCCTTTGCTATATGCCATTCATTGGTGGCCTCATCTACGATCTTTCTGCATACTCGCCTGTTATCCTCTCTCTTCAGCTCGTTTCCGTCATTTCTGTCGCGCTCCGCAAGTGGAAAATCCGTCCATCCTTTAATGTGCGGAAACACAAAGATAGATAGATGTAATGCTTGAACTGAAAAAGTGAAAGAGGCAGACGACGAAACCGAGTACACTGCTGTTACGTAGTATACCGCGCCATTGCGATGAACAAAGAGGATTTTTCATTTTCAATTCCTTGATTAAAGTTTCTTGATGATATCTCTCTCTCTCTCTCTCTCTCTCTCTCTCTCTCT